>CAKAOJ020000162.1:1072500-1150031 GCA_916701645.2 Sebastolobus alascanus | reverse complement strand
CAAGCAATTTTTGCTTTTCTGATAGTTTCAGTATTTTGTTTTGATTCAAACTTCATTTCTCTGTCCCTGAATTTGCACATAAGTTATCCAGAACAATTCTTCAATAGCTGTATCATAATCTGTTTGTATTTCTTGTTTAAAGGGCCAGTGTGTAACTTTTAGGGGGACCTATTGGCAGAAATGGAATATAATAATTATGTATTCGTTATGTATTATTATGTATAATAAGTATGTTTTCTTTAGTGTATAATCACCTGATAATAACAGTCATTGTGTTTTCGTTACCTTAGAATGAGCCGTTTATATCTACATAGGGAGCGGGTCCTCTCCATGGAGTCCGCCATGTTGCACCACCATGTTTCTACAGTAGCCCAGAGCAGACAAACCAAACTCTTGTTAACTTTTTCTGCTTGGGCCGGAGTCGATAACGTTACTCGCTCCCGTCGCTGCCGCTCTCTCTCACTTATTTCACCACTCACTTCCCACGTACACACACACTCTACGCACTGGCTCTGCTCCAAATGGCTCTTGAGAGGGATATTCGCATTTTCACGTCGGCCACCATAGCTCTCCAACACGCTTGGCCGATGAGAGAGGCTTCAGTTGGTTTCAATCTCCTCACCTCACCCCTAGATACCGCCAGATCCTAAACACTGGACCTTCAAGTTCTCACATGAAAGGGGCTATTTCAAGGACGAAACTCAGGTGTAGGCTTGCAGTTAAGTAACGCCGAGAACGCACTGGACGCATTGTGGCCGCGTGTCGTCTGCGTCGCGTGGTGGCTGCGTGATTGACACGTCGGTCATCCACACCAGCTGCATTTCAGCTGCGTGTCAACTGCGTGTCTGCTGCGTGTCTGCTGCTGCTGCTGCTGCTGCTGCCAGCCCTTTCTTTCTACATAGAGTTTGCCTTTCATAATAGCCATTTCATTTCATTATAAATGTCATTTATATTTATTTTAGACAGAGAAAGGTTAAGAAACGTGTGGTAATTTGTAAATAATAGTAATAATCCACAATTAAAACCGGTACTACATTCATTCATGGAGATCTCCAAGTCACTGCCTGTTCAACAGCACTGTCTGCACATATTTCAGAATAAAAGCCTTGTGTTAACAAATGAAGGAATTCTGTCCACAGAAAAAACGCTTGAGGGCTTTTTTTTTTTTAAATGAAAGCAGGAAGTGTTGATTTAAAAACAAGTCTTTACTTTTTTTCATCTCCGTAACATTTTCTACAGATAGAGACATGTAAACTGTAGTAATCTTTCTGGTATGATGTTAATATGCAGTCAATAGATCAGAATGTGTGCTTTTCAATACCTGTGAGCTTGTTTATGGTAACAGTATGTCTATTGTATGTGTACTTTTTCTCAAATTGAGCTGCCTATGGATGCAAATTGAATTTCAGTGCAAACTGACAATAAAGTTGTATCGTATCTTATTGTATCGTATCATATCGTATCGTATCGTATCGTATCGTATCGTATCGTATCGTAACTCCTCCTAAAAATTACGTTCCCATACAACTAAACTGCTTTCTCAATTATGTTGGTGGCAGTTTTAAACATGTGATTAATGTTATAAATTGAAATAAATTGCAAAAAAAACTAGTTGGTTATGTTTAGGTAACAAAACTACTTTGTTAGGTTTAGTAAAAGATCATGGTTTGGCTTAAAATAAGTGCGTTTGTTACATAACTTGACTGTTGACTTGTCAATAGGCTTGCCGCAGTAGTCGGTGTTACCGGTGTTATACGGTGTCCGGGCACACACCGATTACATTACTTGCCCACCGCCCCCACCGTCGTTTTGCGTTTTATCATAGAAATAAAGCCCATTTAGTTCATTTTGGCGTCAGCAGCGTGTTATCAATACATAGACGGACGATGGACACTACAATCTGAAAGTGAAAGTATCTGCTCCCTACGGAGTCTCAGCTCAGAGTAGCAGGAGTCAGATTTCACACACGGGACGAGAGAGAGTTGACAGACGACGATGGTGGAGGATTTGGTGACGAAGTGAAAAGCAAAAGCGCCAATTTGTCAATACTTCGGATTTAAACCCAATGCTATATGGGAACCATAACGTTAATGAGGCAATCGCCGTGAGGAAGATGGAGCGGTCACAGCCTGTGTGCACGGTGCAGCAGCTCCAGGCGGAAACCTGCAGCCTCGCAGCGAAAGCTGGACCAGAGATGCCAGATACACAGCCACCCAACGTTAAAGATCAAAGTAAGCGCTCTACATATATATTGAGCAACGTCTTTTCTTGTAAAATGTCCGGTGTAATCGGTAACACCAGTGTTGTCACAAGTTTATTAACCAGTGGGAAAATGTCCTCATCGTCACATCCCTACTTGTCAATAGCACGGTACTGCAATATTGCGGTTATTGGGACAGCCCTGCTTCCGCCAGACTTTGATTAGAAACGTAGCTATTTGTTATACATCAAAAACATACGTAATCCGGGAGAAAAATATATTTCCCTTGAAACATAATTGACAATGTGGTTTTCTTATATGGGAACGTAATTTTTTAGGACACCAGGCTGGCATGTGAGGAAATGAGAAAACTCAGCGTGCTTTAGGGTATGTGTATGTGTGCATGGACACAAATGTACCCTTATATTCCCTGTCTTCAGTCTACTCCTGTTTCCTGTTGGGTCTGTTGGAATCTGAAGTTAAAGTACACACAGCCTGTTCAAACTCAGACAGATTACCTCCCGTTGCATCAGATCCCCTGTAAAGCACTCAGTTTGTAAAGGCTTGAAACGGGCCGTCAGTACGCTCAGTCAGCTGAATCCTATCTAGCATCTCTACAGGAAGCAACTCTGTCTCAAGATCCTCATCAACAAAAAACACAGGAGCCAAACTAGTCAAACACCACAGGGATGGGTCCCTCCCTAAGATAGAGACTGATTGACTCTGTCTGTGTGTGTGTGTGTGTGTGTGTGTGTGTGTGTGTGTGTGGTTGATTGAGCAGAGGTGAAGGGGATGCTATTGATTAGAATGTACAGCCTGGTGGCTGGGGGGATGGGGCTGATTCTCTGTGGGGAAATGATGATGCATTAGTTTGTCTGTGTATGTATTTGCTATACAGAGGACAAGACGTTGTACACACATGTACACTATGTGTGTGAGGGTAAGAAATTACAGTCTGCTGATGATTGATACAGACACAGGGGTGACCCAGCGTTCAAACAAACACCCTGCCTCCTCCTCAATCTAAAACACCCCATGGGTGACACAGTGGTATGATCACCTTGTCCCTTCCACCATCTGTTCACTGTGGAGCCACAGCAGGATGTACCATTGAGAGGGGTAAAAGGATGAGAGGGAAAACAGAGGGGAACCCATTTTTGTCTTCACACACTAGTGCAAATGAAAGACTTTGTCTGTTTGCCTTTCCTCAATGCAGTTGTCACTGATTTCTAATGAGACCTTTGGAAAAGGGGGAAAGGCAAGAATCAAGAGAGAATCATAGAGAAAGAGAAAAGACAGAGGGAAGCAAGCTTTGCAATCTGAGCTGCAGCTCTGTTCATGTTTACCCACAATGCAACAGGGCAGGTATCTCTGGGGGAGCCAAGACTTTTCACAATGGTTAACCCCATCAGTCATAATGCCCTTGAGGCATGTACTGTACTGTATGTGAGCGTACACGCCAACACATGTCGGTTCACACATAGTCATTGGGTGTCAAAGACACTGAGCATCACATGACCAGAGGTGGCCGCATGTGTGCAATATTACTGTTAGAAAGTAGGCTCGTTCGAGATGAACTGTGCCTAGCCTGGAAAGTAGACGAGATCAGGCGGCAGCAGAAGGAGGCGCTGACGAAAAGCTGCAGTCAAATCGGACAGTTTCCAGCCGTTTCCAGCAGCCTTCAAAGAATTTACAGGAAGTCACAGGAAAAGTGACATCCTGTTAGATCTGATCTGTAGGCTACTTGTAGTTTGCAGACCACGCTGGGATTTATTTATATTTGTTTGTAAATATATGTGGAACTGTGCGTGTATCTGGCATTGGATTCTATTCTTTATTATTTTTGTCCGCCCTGTAAAGCACTTTGTAATGAGCACTCGTTCTGATAAATGCTATATATATTTTTTTTAAGATAATTTTTTTGAGCTTTTATGACTTTTATTCAGAGTGACAGAGACAGTATTGAAAGGGGGGGAGAGAGAGGGGATGACATGCAGCAGAGGGCCACAGGTCGGATTTGAACCCCGGGCCGTTGCTGTAAGGACTCAGCCTTGTGGCGCCTGCTCTACCAGGTGAGCTACAGTGCCGTCCCATTGATAAATGCTATATAAATAATCTTCATTATTATAATTATTATTAATATTGTTATCAACCACAAAATCTATGTTTATGTTAACAGATGAAACCTTCATTGCACAACATGAGACAATCAGCTCTTTGATCAAGCAACAGCCAGGCGTTTCCCATAATGCCCTGGGTCTTGCAGTCAGTGGAGAGCAACTGCGGTGCCTGGCTCTAAAAACTGCGGCCGCCCCGATCTCGTGAGGTTATCGTTGCCCACGTGTGAATGACGTCAGAGCAAGTCGGGATCAGGTCGGACACAAACCTAACCGACATGGATTGCGCGGCGATCGCCAGTGATCGATTCTGCGCAGGCCTGGCTCATCTCGAATGAGCCTATTGTTTCATGTCCGCCTTTATCCAAATGAGCTCTGAGAGGAACCACAGGCTCACATGTGCTGTTCAGAGTCAAGTAGGCACAGGTGAGCCCAATCAGAAGACAATCAGGGCTCTTATAACTAGGAGGAGAGGAGAAGAACATTTCTCTGTTTGCCCTGCTACCAGCCATACATGATCCCCTCCCTTAATCAAGTGTGTCTTCTAAAGTGAGTTGTTCTTCATGTCTGTTCACTTTAGGACTTGATTCATGGGTTAAACTGGAATATGTTTTTGATTAGACATTATCTGGATTTCAGTTAATTATGATTGCATTGAGTAAATACACGTGCAATGCTGCTGTGTTGATGTCATGCATCTTCCTTGTTTGTGTATTCATGCAGACACCACTTGATGAGGTTAAAGAGGAAACCCATCTGAAATAAAGTCTTCTTTGGTGGAATTTCCTGGCTCTCTCTCCCTGATTCTGGTTACCTCACGTCCATTGTCTAAATGTCCAGAGTCTCCAGCCCTCGCCACTTTGGTCACCTGAACAATTACTGTAAACAGCTGTTGTCATTGTAACTCAAAGAAATAGATCCTATGGAAACTGTTGTCAGCAAGGTATCTGGAATATTCAGAGTAACTGGGACATCATTTATGGGAAGACATGGGCTGCGTCCAAAATCTCATACTATGCACTACGTACTCAAAGTGCGTTACTATTGTTCAACATAATTTTATCTGAATGAACAGTAGCAGGCCTATGTATCTTTTCGGACACACTGAACTGTAATTATCACATCCTGAGAGCCTCCTTGCCAGTTGGAGAATTGTAACCATGGTAACCCGTGCCAACCTCATGTGACCAAAATGACGGTTTGTGAGAATCAAAGTCTGAATTAATTTAAGATATACACCGATCAGCCATAACATTATGACCACTGACAGGTGAAGTGAATAACATTGACTATCTCGTTACAATGGCACCTGGCAGTGGTTGGGATATATTAGACAGCCAGTGAACACTTTGTCCTTGAAGTTGATGTGTTGGAAGCAGAAAAAATGGGCAAGCGTAAGGAGGTGAGCGACTTTGACAAGGGCCAAATTGTGATGGCTAGACGACTGGGTCAGAGCATCTCCAGAACTGCAGCTCTTGTGGGATGTTCCCGGTCTGCAGTGGTCAGAACCTACCAAATGTGGTCCAAGGAAGGAAAACCGGTGAACCGGCAACAGGGTCAGACCTGAGGCTCATTGATGCACGTGGGGAGCGAAGGCTGGCCCGTGTTGCCCGATCCAATAGAAGAGCTACTGTAGCTCAAATTGCTGAAAAAGTTAATGCTGGTTCCGATAGAAAGGTGTCAGAACACACAGTGCATCACAGTTTGTTGCGTATGGGGCTGCGTAGCCGCAGACCGGTCAGGGTGCCCATGCTGACCCATGTCCATCGCCAAAAGCGCCTACTATGGGCACGTGAGCATCAGAACTAGACCACGGAGCAATGGAAGAAGGTGGCCTGGTCTGATGAATCACGTTTTCTTTTACATCATGTGGATGGCAACGAGTTCGAGGTGTTGACTTGGCCTCCAAATTCTCCAGATCTCAATCCAATCGAGCATCTGTGGGATGTGTTGGACAAACAAGTCCGATCCATGGAGGCCCAAACTCGCAATTTACAGGACTTAAAGGATCTGCTACTGACGGCTTGGTGCCAGATACCACAGCATACCTTCAGAGGTCTAGTGGAGTCCATGCCTCGACGGTTCAGGGCTGTTTTGGCGGCAAAAGGGGGACCTACTCAATATTAGGCAGGTGGTCATAATGTTATGGCTGATCGGTGTATATTACACCTAGCAAAGTGAAATCTTATACTTACACTTAAAGTTATTGATGTTACAGAGCTGTCCGTTAACGTGTTATGAACGTTGTCGTCACTACTGCATTGCATTGTGGGATATTTATGCAACTGTAGTGTCCAGCGTTGCATACTGTAATATTTCACTGGAAATAGTACGCATTTTGCGTACTATTGGTTTCATACTAAGGTTTCAGACATACTAAAATATCTCACATACTGTTTTAGCGTACTAAATAGCAATTTAGTATGGAATTTTGGACGCATCCTGCGACATCATTTGGGGAAAAACATGCTGTGGTTGAATTTTTAACGTCATTTCCCATTCATCTTTACTGAGTTGGCAGCATATACGTCGGAGACGAATATTTGAAAAGCTGGACAGATCAAATCTGCATGACGCTAGAGGGAAGTGAGAATATATATATATATATTTTTTTTGGGGGGTAATTTGGGTGAACTGAACCTTTAAAATCCAAGCATGACATGGCATGCCACCTGCTAGGTGACATAATTCCTTTGCAGGAAGCTCAGTGTCGCTTTAAAACGTTCTTCATTAACTTAAGTGTGGACTGGGACAGCTAATTGGTCGCTGAAGGTGATGGATTAATCATTTTCACCAACTTGGCATCACTTCTCTCTCCTGCACCCTGGCACTAGCACACACATATATGCAGCATACAGCAAGAGAAATGTACAGCATGTGCTGCCAAGAGCCACTCCATCTCGAGATGAGAGTGGTGTAAATGCTTTACAGTAAGCTGAACACTGCTTTTCTGTAGCTCAGCACCACAATATTGCACTCTTTATTTTTCATAACACCATATCTGAGTCACAGCTTTATTATGTAAGGGAATTCTTTTCCCATTAATTCCAGTGTTTTTTATTGTCCCACATTGTTGTCTTGCAGCGTGATATAGAGCCATGCTCAGTCATACATCCCCAGGGTGGCGCTGCGCTCCCATTCTTTAATAAATCATGAATGTGCTCCTCTCACCTGACCCCATCCCATCATTTTGTCCGACTGTCTCCCGCACCATTAAAAGTGCAATCACATCTGAATTATACAATATGCCCGCTCCCTTATAAAACTCTTTCCGCATTAAGAAGCATTGTGCAGGACGGAGCACATTACTCTGTTTGATTAGTGAGTCTGTAATGTGATGGGACGCTCTGTTTTGATCGCGCAATCCCAAATCCTCACCAGAATTCAAATGTTTCTGCATCCTAAATCAATTTAAACCTTTGTTTGGACAGATGAGATGCTAACAGGCAGTAGCGCACCTTCAACAGTTTAAAGACCAATGTGTTTCCCGGTTCTTACCTTCCATAGTAGCCTTCCCGAGAGCAAGGGAGAACCACAACACCGCAACCGCAAACTTCATGCTCCCTCTTATCATCTACAACACCGATTGGATATATCCAAAAGCGACGATCAAGTCATTGTAGTGTTCACACACAGTCCTGCAGTGTGCATCACTTCAGCAGCCGAGTGGGACCTCCGGAGTATCACCGCTGTGCTGGCCGCTTTAAATAATGAAGGACAAGCCGGTTGTTGGTGGCTTTGTATAACACGGACCGCCTTCACACATTGTGGGGCAGCAGCAGCAGCTCGTGTGTTTTTTCTTTCTTTCTCCCCTCTTTCTCGTGTTGTGTCGCCTGTTTCCCTGCAGCTTCTTATCGCGTGTGTTTGAGTGAGTGTCCCGGTGCAGAGGTGGTGATGCTGCCGGAGCGGAGCCGGGCTGAGGGCGGGACGGAGGAGGGCTGGCCCGTCAGAGGATGGAGGGAGGACAAGGACCGGGGAGGACAGATCTGGTACCCATCGAGAGGTAAACAAATAAATAAGGGACGTCAATCGATTGAAATATTTAATCGTGATTAATTGCATGATTGTCCACAGTTAATCACGATTAATCGCTCATTTTTTTTTATCTGTTCAAAATGTACCTTAAAGGGAGCTTTGTCAAGTATTTAATACTCTTATCAACATGGGAGTGGGCAAATATGTCTGCTTTATGCAAATGTACGTATATATTTATTAGTGGAAATCAATTAACAACACAAAACAATGACAAATATTTTCCAGAAACCCTCACAGGTACTGCATTTAGCATAAAAATATGCTCAAATCATAACATGGTAAACTGCAGCCCAACAGGCAACAACAGCTGTCAGTGTGTCAGTGTGCTGACTTGACTATGACTTGCCCCAAACTGCATGTGATTATCATAAAGTGGGCATGTCTGTAAAGGGGAGACTCGTGGGTACCCATAGAACCATTTTTCATTCTCATATCTTGAGGTCAGAGGTCAAGGGACCCCTTTGAAAATGGCCATGCCAATTTTCCTCGCCAAAATATAGTGTAAATTTGGAGCGTTATTTAGCCTCCTTCGCGACAAGTTAGTACTAATGGATTCCTTAGGTTTTCTAGTTTCATATGATGTCAGTATCTTTACTCTAGCTTTAAAACTGAGCCCACTACAACTTAAAAATCGCAATTTGCGTTAATGCGTTAAAGAAATTAGTGGAGTTAAAACAAATTCGCATTTACACGTTATTATTGCGTTAACTTTGACAGCCCTAGAATAAATAAATAAAAACCTGTAGATAGATAGATAGATAGATAGATAGATAGATAGATAGATAGATAGATAGATAGATAGATAGATAGATAGATGGATGTAGATATACGTACACATTGGCTAATTGTAATGTATCATAAAAAGCTATTGTTTTTTTGTTTTTACACTACGGAGATGCAAAAGAATAAAAACATGAAGAAATGGCTTGCCACATATTGACCTAATACTTCCAGGTATTTCTTTAAAGAGGAATCTAATACCAGGTTTAAATGCTCAGGTCTGTTGCACTTCTGATTCAGCATCACTGATGGGTGTGCTCAGAAGTGGTGAGAAATAAGCTCTGTTGCACCTGTAATCACGCCCAACAGTGATGTCACAGTGTACCGAGTACATGTCTACATCACTGCAGAAAAAACAAGTTTTTTAGCATATAAGTATTGCCTTAAGGCCCAGACACACCAAGCCGACATCAAAGAACTAGCGGCGATGTGTATGTGCGTAGACTGTATTCATCATTCAAAAAGTGAAACAGGAAGACCGTGGACGGCGGACATTCAAGCCGTTGTTATGATACGTACATGAAACAAAGCAGCGTTTGCCGACCATTTTCACACCACTCTCACTCACCACTTAGCTTCGTTCCAGACGGCCATGTCGTTGTGAAAATATCCGTGTATTGGAATGATCAGATGAGATGAAGATGAAAAATGAGAAGAGCCTTCTGTGTTTTTCCCTCTTGACTTTACTTGTTTGCTTGCTTTCCTCACTTCCGTTTCTCTTCTCGTGCATTGATTCGCTTAAGCTGAACAGCCAATCAGAGTGATTTCTTTCACCGACGGCTCCACCGCTGATTCAACACGCTGAATCGGCCAAAAAAATCTTAGACACAGGCAGACTAGAGCCGACGGTGCAGCACACACTGCACAAATAGGCTGACAGATGCTCACCGATGGCCCCAAACTGTCCAATTGGTGTGTCAGGGCCTTTAAGCAGCCCTGTCTCCTAAAAATGACATTGCCATAAAGCGAAACTACATTGTGAATTATGTTTCAAGGGAAACATATTTTGTTGTGGACTACGTTTATTTTTGACATATCACAAATACATTTGAAATGATAGTTCGCGTAGGGAGGAAGTCGGGGTGTTGGACGTGTCAACAAACAGTGGACTTTCGCCCAGGAGACTGCTGTTTGGGCCTCGTGTGAAACTAAAAGTCAATATTCACTTATTTTAATCATGATGTTATTTTACTAAACTGAATCAAGTAGTTTTGTTGAATTTTAGTTGTGTTTTGTTTCAACTTTGTAGTCAATATAAGCCAAACCATGATGTTTTTTTACTAAACCGAACCAAGTAGTTTTGTTGCGTTTTTTTATGTTTTGTTTCAATTTACAACATTAACCACGTATTTTAAACTGTGACTGTAATCTGGGAGAAAATACGTTTTTACGCCACACAGCAAAAGTGGTGCTCAAAACTGCACACCATAACATGACAGAAATCAACCAGGAACATGACTTCATCAAGGGTCCAATTCAAGTTACTGCACAAAAGTTCACATAAGGATTGCGCTGAACTACAGGGTTTACCACTTTACTGTATAAGCAACACTCATCGATGTCGTGAAGCACTTTAGTTTATGATGAACGGCTGAAGATCATCTTTCAGGAAGCAGTGACCTGTAAGTTTCCTCTCAGAAGCCCATCACACTGTTTTATGGGCAGTGAGCCTGCACATTATCGTTAATCATCAGAGTGCAATTTGATGCTTCATTCATTCAGCTACACACTTATCATGCCATGTCATGCCATGCCATGCCATGCCACGGCATACAATACATGGCAAGCCATAATCTCTTTATTGTCAGAGACTATGGGCGAGGCCGTAAGCACAGAGAATGTTTCAAGCGAAACTGAATCCATGCTAATGATATAAGGACATTGTGCACTGGAGTGAAGAAAGGATCCCAGATGACTGGAACAATACACTCTGCCACATCACATCCTGACATCAAATCTGATTAGAGCCCTTACTGTATGTGGGCATCATGGACCCTGATTAGAGCCTGATCCAGTACAAGGGAGCCCACAAGACTGGAGGTGGTTGTGCTTTTATTTTACGTATGTTGTTATTCCAAAGCTATCACCTTTCTCTGATAAAAGGCGAAGTGGCGAGGATGAGCACTTACTGTAGCACAATCTATCTAATTACCTGCTGTACGACCTGAGCGGATGAGGTGATCCAGTTATTGATCTCGTAGAGAGTTTTCATACACTGTTGGGAAATTAAGAAATATGCATCTCCTCCGATTTAGTGCACTTCTGTTACGAGTTAAAGCAGGGGAAGGCAGAATGTTTTTGGCATCATTTGGCAAAAAATCCATAATAACCTTTCAGCATATTTTAATTCAAGTGTTCTGAGAGACTTCTGCACCTCCTCATGGCTCTGTTTACAGGCTTTAGAAAATCTAGCCTGTGACGGGAGACTTTGGCCAATCACAGGTCATTTCAGGGAGAGAGCGTTCCTATTGGCTGTTCATTCAACGGAGGCAGCTGTCAATCACTGACAGACTCTGATCAAACGGTCAAACAAGGCAGCACTGATCAAATATGAATTAGTACTCTGTTACTGTAATGCCTATTTCTCGCCTCAAATGTTTTCAGAAACATCTTGTAGTGTACTGTTTAGCTGTAAAATGAGAAAGTTTGCTCCGGCTGGTGGGCAGTGCTTGGTATTTCCTCAACTGTTCTCAACATGGCAGCCGGGTCACAAACTTTCTCATTTTACAGCTAAACAGTACACTACAAGATGATTCTGAAAACATTTTACACGAGAAATAGGCATCACAGTAACAGAATATTAATTCATATTTGATCAGTTCGTGAGTGACTGACAGCTGTTCAGAGACGGCAAGGCTCCAGCTCGGCTCTGATTGGTTGTTTTCCTCCGGTCTGGGAAATCTTGCAGATGCCATTAGGAGCACTGGAGGACACCGAGGCACATGATTTTTTTCAGATTACCTCTTTCATGCACTACTGTCAGGATATAGTGACTGTTTTATAAAAACAACTTTATTTAATCATATTTGCTCCAATCTCGCCTACTGCTGCTTTAATGGTGGTGGAACAGAGAGAAAATACGACCGACATGAATATAATCAGGCTTCACAATAGGCTTAGCGGTGTTATTTTCCTCGCATGTGATATAAAATGCATCATTGTGTCACTGTGTAAAAGACAGCTAGCAGAGAACTGATAGAGTGTGAAGAATGGGAGTGGATTTATGGAGGCGCAAAGGTCGGACAGCCAGAGCATCTGACAGAGAGCAGAGAGCTCGGATTCATTTGCTTTATGTCATTTATTCTGGCAATCAAATAAGCAGTAAGTCAACTCGTAAAGAACTCGTGGCGAGCAAGTGAAGGAGATGGACTCTCTCTATCTCTCTCTCTCTCTCTCACTCTCTCTCTCTCATAATTAATTTTGAGCTAACAGCAGCTGGAAGAAGAACTGCAAGGTGAATCATTCTGCACCCACGCACAAACACGCAAACAAATGCATGGGACTTGATGGTTCATTCATCATCGACATGGACACATGCAGTACTTCTTTGCTGCACACATGCAGGTCACATGGCACATGGCTGCTTATATTGGCTTTGTATCTCATTAAATGCTGTCTGATCACAGCTCTGCTATTGCCCAGCCTATCTGTCTCACACACACACATACAGAGACAAACACTTAGACACACACACACACACACACACACACATCATGTATCAAGAAGGCACGACCTCCCTGCTTATCTAACGCCCAAACCAACTATGCCGCTTCTGTGTCAGTGCACACAAACTGACAGCGAGTGCTTCAGTCTTCTTATCCGACGCTGGAGGTAAATGAAGATTCTGGATGGTCTTTAAATTCCAGACTACTCCAGTAATTAGTCTCATTCCACTTCCAATCCATGTTAATTAAGAAAATGAGTTCACGTCCAGGTCATCAGAGCTGAGGGGGGGGCGGGGGAGCAATCTGTGCTTTAATTATAAAAGAGATGTGAAAAGCCCCATCTTTTGGACTGACTTGCCAAAACTCCTGAGTATTTTGGAAGAAAAGACACAAGTCTTTATTTCTTTCTTTCTTTCTTTCTTTCTTTCTTTCTTTCTTTCTTTCTTTCTTTCTTTCTTTCTTTCTTTCTCCTGCTTCATAATAGCTTTCTGATGTGTTTACCCTCAGTTTTTATCTCCATTTATATCCATTTTCTTTCTCTTCGAAGAGGAAAAAGAGTAATTGAGTTTAGCAGAGCACCATGGGATCCACTTTTCACATCTGTGTGATTTTCCAGGATTACTGTATTTGTCCCTTATTGCAATGCATTGAATCAGGGCTGCCCCCTCTTAGTTGATTAGTCGACTAATGGGTCGTTATGGTCTTATAGTCGACTAAGATTTCTTTAGTTGATTATTATGCTTTTTTCATGCTGAATGACCTTTTTCCAAAAAAGGACCTACTATGCTTATTTTCAGGTGCATACTTTTATTTTGTATTTCTACTATGTATAAATGCTTTAATGTTCAAAAACGCTTTACTTTTCTCATAATGGCTGTGCTGCAGCACCGCTTTTCACCTTCTGTCTGCTGGCCCACTGTTCAACCAAACCAAATTCTTCAGGCTCCGCTCCAGCTCCGCTCTCACTAGCTTTGTCAGAGGGCGTGCCAAACTAGCCGCTACGAAAAGTGTGTTATTTGGTGACATCACCACGTAACGAAAGAAAAGGCAGGACTCCAAGCGAAGCGTTTCAGGCAGTTCAGGAGCAGTGTTTCTGTGGTGGAGAGTAACTCCCTTTGGTGTGGACTTTGGGCTTTGTAACTTTTGCTTCATAACATGCACAAAAAACAATATAATACACTAAAGGAAAGGGAAAAACACAAAAGCATAATTGGTCCCTTTTAAATCAACTAATCGATTAGTCGACAAAATCGTATGAGTGTTAGTCGACTAGAAATGTCTTTGGTTGAGGACAGCCCTAAATAAGAGCCATGTTTTTGTTGAAGAATGTGGATGTATGGTAACCTAATGCAACGTTATGTTGTTGGATTACTCCGTCACTGTAGAGTTGCAGCTTTCCCTTTCAGCTTACCTCAACAGACCAATGCTTAATGCAACAACATAAAGGCACGTACTACCCACACACATACACAGGAAAACCAACTAACAACGAATGTCTCCGTGCTCTTTATCAAACTGTGGTTGTTCCCCCCACTACCATTTAAACAGTCATGCCCCAGTGTGTGTTCAGTGACCTTTTCAATCCAAACAGGAAGGTAAACTACGGTTGAAATGGGAGCATTCGCCTGTGGCTGTGTACACATGTGTGTTCCTGTGAGAACAAATTTCAGTTTAAACCCCTCAGAGCAACGGAAGAGAGGCCATTTTGACTATAGAATCAGGATTACTGCAAATTAAATTAAGCAAGATCACTTTACTCGTCATTAAGAATACTACTTAGCGTGTCTAAAGAAAATTACCATGATGATGTCATCAGGGTAATCTCAGTTTGGGTACACGTTTATAACATATCATTTATATATATCAGACAGGGTGGTTCTAATGAAAAGTGCTGTCGAGTTGCATTGTGTCAAATATAGGATCCAGGTGTTCTGGAGCTTGGCCCATATAGGAAATACAATACAGGATATCTCAGACTGCTGAGATTGCTTTTTTCAAAATTGGTTATTTGCAAGTCCTCTATCCTTTGTCCTTTATGGAAGTGATGTGCTAAATAGCTTGACTAGCCCTTTAAGGTTCAAGTCACGTACTGGAGAATGAATATAGTCATTTGAAAGTCCAGATGATATAGAAAGGGATACACACCGATCAGCCATAACATTATGACCACCTGCCTAATATTGAGTAGGTCCCTCTATTGCGGCCAAAACAGCCCTGACCCGTCGAGGCATGGACTCCACTAGACCTCTGAGGGTATGCTGTGGTATCTGGCACCAAGCCGTCAGTAGCAGATCCTTTAAGACCGGTCAATTGTGAGGTGGGGCCTCGATGGATCGGACTTATTTGTCCAGCACATCCCACAGATGCTTGATTGGATTGAGATCTGGAGAATTTGGAGGCCAAGTCAACACCTCGAACTCGTTGCCATCCAGATGTGATTCATCAGACCGGGCCACCTTCTTCCATTGCTCCGTGGTCCAGTTCTGATGCTCACGTGCCCATTGTAGGGCACGTGAGCATGCAGCCCCATACACAACAAACTGCGATGCACTGTGTGTTCTGACACCTTTCTATTGGAACCAGCATTAACTTTCTCAGCAATTTGAGCTACAGTAGCTCTTCTATTGGATCGGACAACACGGGCCAGCCTTCGCTCCCCACGTGCATCAATGAGCCTTGGGTCTGACCCTGTCGCCAGTTCACCGGTTTTCCTTCCTTGGACCACTTATGGTAGGTCCTGACCACTGCAGACCGGGAACATCCCACAAGAGCTGCAGTTTTGAAGATGCTCTGACCCAGTTGTCTAGCCATCACAATTTGGCCCTTGTCAAAGTCGCTCACATCCTTACGCTTGCCCATTTTTCTGCTTCCATCAACTTCAAGGACAAAATGTTCACTTGCTGTCTAATATATACCACCCACTGCCAGGTGCCATTGTAACGAGATAGTCAATGTTATTCACTTCACTTGTCAGTGGCCTTAATGTTATGGCTGATCAGTATATACTGCATGTGTGTGCATTTTCCTACCAAGCCCACTGAAATAGACATGCTGGTAAGACAGTGTTATGGTGCATTAGCCTGATAACTCAGGAGACTGCATCTATGCATTGCCGTATAAGCATATAAGCAGCTAAATATCACACAAGGAGATTTAAAGAAAGCTGACATGATTCAGACCACGAATCCCTACTGCAGCTGAGCTAATACCTGGGTCTTCAGCTGCTGTCATTTGTCATACTGATGTTGTGTAACGTTATTATCCTTCCCTACCCTCCTCCTCCTGTCCCTCCTTTTTATACTTATTTACTCATATTTTATATAACAGTTGGGAGGTTTCTTATTCTGCTTCACCTCGAGAGTGTTTACAAAACATCATGTACTTCACACACACGAGGAAAAATTGTGCATCCAAGCATCCACTTGAACAGAGGGTGACAATGAAATGCCGGTGCGAAGACTCGCCCACCAGCACCGATCCAGTATGGCAGAGTGACCAGCGTCTCTAGAAAGGAGCAGCTCCCAGGAGAATAAAGCAAAATCTTCCTCTCAGTCAGTTCGTCTTAGACAGCGACAAAGAGTGGGAGAGAGAGGGAGAGAGAGAAAGGGTGGGATATGGACTACAGAGGGAATGAGGACCACAGCCTAATTTAGAATGAGTTGGAGATTTCAAAGAGAATTGATTAGATCCAAAACAAATCCAAACTTAATGATTAATTTATATAGGATCTCCCAGTCTGTTCTAGTAACTCATCATTATCTACTATAGAGTCCTCCATTAAGAATTATTAGAGAAGTAATCATTAACGAGATTCATCAATTATGAAGTATGTCCTGATTCGCTCCTCACTTGTTTTATAATCATTAGCTACTCTATAAAATTTGAGCTGGAATCATTAACTAATGGTTCACTAGCAGTTAGATCCTCATTGTTGTTGTTTAATTAAGTAATCATTATCTAATCATTACCTTCTCTATAAATTTGATTGGGAGTTACTCATTAACTAATGGTTCACTAGCAGTTGGTTCCTCATTCGTTCCCCAGTTACTACTCACATTTTTGTGTACCTTATTGTAAAGTTTAACCTTAATCTGTATGCTTGTGTGCAGGTTGTGTGTTATATTGCAGGTAAATGGGGACTTCTCTGGTCTCAGACTTTTAATATATAGTCTATAAATATAACCCACAATACAAAGATTTGGAGGACAGAACAGAAATCCCTTGTTTGTCTCTAGTTCACATTGTGTTGCCTGTCTATAGAGACTGCACAGGGTGGAACGGGTTTGTGAAAGAGTATGAAAACATGCTCTCAAACATGTTGCTCTATGCTGCTCTGTTGTTAGACTCCCAGGAGGAAGCGCTTACGAAGTTCTGTAGTGCTAATGGAAGGTTCAGGGTGAAGAGCTCTCTGTAAGAGCTGGTGCACGTATGTTTGCACATGCACACACACATATAAACACTAACAGCGTGGCTAAGACGCTTAAGAGGCAAGAAAGTGAGAGAGGAGGAAAACAGAGAGTAAAACACACACCGTGCAAAATCACACGTGAGAAAGATAAAGTCATCAATTGAAAATCAGAACAGACAAGAAGCGGCAGATGGAAAAAAAAAAGCGGGCAGAGAGACACAGGGGGTCGGGGAGATCGGAAACTGCGATCCGTTGCTGATTATGACAAAGCGATAAGTCTGATTTTCTGCCCCAGTTGCCGTGGCAGCCAGGAGCAGCTGCAGTGGCAGGGTAAAATTCGCTCTGCCATTCCACTCCTCTGTTCCCCGAGCCGGTCGATTATCAATGATACGGAAAAGCAAGGAAGATCCTGCCGGGTCCGCTGCCCAGCACATGCTGGGGCCACAGGAAGGGGGAGGGGAAGGGGGAGGGGGCACACACTGAGAGAAATGGATAGAGAGAGAGAAGAGGACATGTTGCCTTCATTAGTACACCAGTTCATGCTTAAAGGCAAGAGGAAAGACAGAAAAGGGAAGTGAAGACAATCACACATACACAAGCTTGTATTTGGCCCTTAGGGAGGTATTCATATCTACTTACAATAATTCCCTGGAGACTTACACTAACATTACAGCCCGTTGTCATTCCCAGGACAACTCACTGTACAAACATAATCGTTTTAAGTCCAACCATGTTGTGTTTATGTTGCTTGTATAAAAACTAGGGCTGTCGAAGTTAGTGCGGTTATAACGTGTTCACGCACATTTGTTTTAACGGCACTAATTTCTTTAACGCATTACGCAGTTGATATTTTGGAGGTTGTAGAGGGCTCAGTTTTAAAGCTAGAGTGAAGATCATCACTCATCATCTCATCTCATCTCGAAGGAGGCTAAATAACTTTCCAAACTTCCGCAAAATTTTGGCGAGGAAAAACTGCCATGATCATTTTCAAAGGGTTCCCTTGACCTCTGACCTCAAGATATGTGAATGAAAATGGGTTCTATGGGTACCCACGAATCTCCCCTTTACAGACATGCCCACTTTATGATAATCACATGCAGTTTGCGGCAAGTCATAGTCAAGTCAGCACACTGACACACTGACAGCTGTTGTTGCCTGTTGGGCTTGAGTTTACCATGTTATGATTTGAGCATATTTTGTATGCTAAATGCAGTACCTGTGAGGGTTTCTGGACAATATTTGTCATTGTTTTGTGTTGTTAATTGATTTCCGATAATTAATGTATAAATACATTTACATGAAGCAAGCATATTTTCCCACTCCCATGTTGATAAGAGTATTAAATACTTGAGAAATCTCCCTCTAAGGTACATTTTGTACAGATAATAAATGTGCAATTAATCGTGATTAACTATGGACAGTCATGTGATTAAGTGATTAAATATTTAATCGATTGACGGCCCTAATAAAAACATAATTAATCTAGCTCGATTAGTTTTAAAATTATTTAGCCAAAAGCAAAATGTGTTAAGTTGTTCCCAGCTCCTCCCTACGTGTTGCAGTACATACTGTTGGTCTTAAGGGCTGATGCAGTAGAAGTGAAGTTATAAATAGTGAAAGTCATCATTTCATTGTCAGTCATGCAACATCAGCTCTGTTGCCCGCAGTGACACATTTAGAGCTGAACTGACATTTTGTTTGTCGAACATTTTGTTTGTTGTCTGAAGGACCTTTCAGTGAAAAAAAGAAGGCATCGCAAGATCGCACAAGCAAATACACAGTACCTGAATACACACACACACACACACACACACACACACACACACACACACACACACACACACAAACCAGAGGGACAAGAGTTGTTATTAAGTAAAACCAAGTCTGTCATTTCCATTCTAGCTCTCTGCCTCTTTTCTACTGAAGCTGTCACAAAAATATTCTGATAGAGAGACCGAGATCTGACTCAGTGCGACTCACTGACTGCACTCGTGGATGCTGCGTACCTTGATACATGCACTCATGCACCATCTGCACACGCACACACAGATGTACACACTCCTCCTGCTCCTCTACCGTTGAAGTTGTCACAAAAATATTCTGGACTGAGAGTTAAAGGTATGACTCAATCAGACTCTTTCTCTCTTCCTTATTTTACTCCTTCGACTTACTGCATGACACACACACACACACACACACACACACACACACACACACACACACACACACCTAGACACATACACAAAAATCTTCAAGTTAAGCTGTCACAAAGATGCAGAGACTTTCAGATCTGACTCATTGGGACTGTAGTGTTTCTTTGTCACCATACAACCTCTTGCAAACTCTCTGTGACACACACATATGTACCCACGTACACACACATACACACACATACGCAAACCCTGTGATCTACTGTATAATACCACCCTGGAACAGACCAGTATCTGAAGCGTCTGCAGTATCCTGGGGGTATAGCTGTGGCAGTTATCAAAGAATAATGATTCACCCAGCAAGCCTTAATATGGAATATTTTTCTCTAATATGCTCACACACACACACACACACACACACACACACACACTCACACACACACACACACACACACATTGTACTTGTGGTATCCACACTGAAATATCTAGTGCTCTGATTTGTAAGGATTCTTTAAAGACTTGCATTTGATTTATCATGATTTTCTGTCACTGGATCTTCAAATATTTACAAATGGGTTCATATCATAACAGTTTATCAACTATTACACTGTCTGCCACGCTGGGAATTAAAGTTAAATATGTAGCATTAACAATCTCTGTTCCGTTAAGCTAATAGACCGGTTGTGATGAATGCTTTTGGGAAATCAGACCTTGCTCTGTATAAGTGTGCCTGGCAAATCTCAGCGGAGGAGATGATTGAAGCTAAAACTGTGTAGCGGGGACGTTAGTGAATGCTGCTTTTCATTTCATAGCTCTACTAGTAGACTTTGAGTGCAACACTTCTAAAATGTATAAGAATGGGTTGATACTCAAAGAGGGATCACTATGTTATTATAAAAACCTATCTCTTGCCGCCCACTCCTGTTCTCTGATGAGCTCTTAGCGAGGGGTCTTTAATAAGATTTCTAATTGGTGGGTCATTAAGGATCCATTATGATGTCACAGTGCTCTCAGTTTGTGGCACCACACTGAGTCATCATCGAGGACTATAGGCAGGATGAATATGTCATTCCCGTTGTCTTAGTGTGTCAGATCATAATGTTGATCGCGTGACTTCCCTGAAATGACCTTTTGATATCAGTGATATGGAGAGCACTTTAATAAATGAGTAGCGTGGGTGACTAGGTATATCAATCTTAAACTGTTTTGATGTTTTCTACACCCCGTCAGGGACGCATCTGTGAATACCGTGATGTAGGAGGTCACTCGTCCCAGCGGCGTTCCCTTCAACAGGTGTTGTGGGGACCCCCTGTAGCGTAGATCGTCCTCTATCGAAACCAAGCGCCACTTCTTGGCATCTAAGCGGAAGCTGGCAAACCACCTCTGCAGATGCCGCATTTGCAGCAGCCCCAGCGGCACCACTGGGTGAGCAGCTGCCATGAACCCCAGCGCCTGCATGATGGACAACGCCGTCACCGTCACACCTTGCCGCAGTTTGCCAGCTGCCTTCTGCATGGCCATTCGTCTGTGATCCGATAGAGTCCACTCCGTTCCGACAGAGTCCACTCTGTCGGAACCCAGACGAATGGCTCCACCTGTTGGTGTGGCGGGGTATTGCTCTTCTTCCAGTTGATCGCAAACCCCAACTTGGTTAGGTGGAAGATCACTTGGTCTGTGTGGATCATAGCCTATTCTCTGGACTTGGCCTTGACGATGAGGTTGTCGAGATAAAAGAAGACCCTCATGCCACAGTCACGCAGCATTTGGGGTCCTGCCGCCTCTGTAACCGTGGTCGTCCTCCAGAGGAGTCCCGCCGTCTTTGTCACCGTGGTCGTCTTCCTGAGGGGTCCCGCCGTCTCTGTCACCGTGGTCGTCTTCCCGAGGGGTCCCGCCGTCTCTGTCACCGTGGACGTCTTCCTGAGGGGTCCCGCTGTCTCTGTCACCATGGTCGTCCTCCAGAGGGGTCCCGCCACCGTCTTCGTGGTCGTCCTCTAGAGGGGTCCCGCCTCTGTCACCGTGGTTGTCTTAACGAGGGGTCCTGCAGCCGCCTCCGTGGTCGTCCTCCAGAGGGGTCCTACCGCCTCTCTCACCGTGGTTGTCCCCCAAAGGTGTCCCGCTGCCACTGTATTCGTCCTCCATAGGGGTTCCGCCGCCACCATTGACGTCCTCCAGAGAGGTCACGCAGCCACCACCGTGGTCGTCTTCCCGAGGGGTCCGGCCTATGTCACCATGGTCGTCCTCCCCACGGGTCCCATCGCCTCTGTCACCGTGGTCGTCCTCCAGATGTCCGTCTTTATCCTGATGAGCTCTGAGAGGAGCCACAGGCTCACCTGTGCTGTTCAGAGTCAACTAGTCAATCAGAAGACAATCAGTGCTCCTGTAACAAGGAGGGGAGAAGAACATTTCTCTGTTTGCCCTGCATGCTACCAGCCATACCTGATCCCCTGTCTTCATCGAGTGCATCATCTAAAGTGAGTTGTTCTTCATGCCTTTGTGTTCACTTTAGACTGCCCATGCGTCACTGGATTATCATTATTGTATTCAAGTATTATCTGACTTGCTTTGATAATTAAGACGATTGATTAGATGCATGTGCAATGCTGGTTTATGTCATGCATCTCCCTTTGTTTATGTATTAATGCAGATAAACCACTTGTTGAGGTTAAAGGGGAAAGCCGTCTCAAATAAAGTCTCCTTTTTGGTGGAAATTCCTGGCTCTCTCTCCCTACCCTAATTCCTGTTACCTCACGTCCATTGTCTAAATGTCCAGAGTCTCCAGCCCTCGCCACTTTGGTCACCTTAACAGGGGTATCTACTGACGCATTATATATCGTAGAACGAAACATTAAAAATCTCTAAAGCTTGTGTTAACCACAGACCTTATTTCAGGCATCTAACTAAAAACCCATTCAAAAAAACCCATTGACTTCCAGGCGAGGGAACAGGAAGTGCTAAAATGCTCATTCTCAAACTCATTTCTGGGTTTTTTGGACTCATTCCTGTAGCACTCTATTTTTTACCACTTTTAGGAGGTTAAACGGAAAGAGAGCATACCCCAAATTTCTAACATAATCTCTCATTGCACAAGAAAAATTGGTGTACACACAACTATGAACCTGGAGGTCGGATTTTGCACCTTTGTGTCCTCTTCCAAAATGGCTAACATGGAAGTTTGTTTCAAACCCGCATAATTGTCTGAATGCTCATGTTTCTTGCATCGTCAGATTTCTTTTCAGTGACGTTGCCACATTCCCAGACCTCAGTGAGTAACTTGGTTTATTACAGTGTTATCATTATCATGAGAAATGATGGATGAAACAAAAAGACACAAGTTGTAATAAACCGTTCAACAGAGGTCATTTTACAGTAAGTGTGTCGTTGTAGAATTCACTTAGTTCTCAGTTTGAATCTACTCAGTAATAGGATGAATTGTGAGAGAAGGACTTGGTTGGCTTGGTACCGTGGGGTCTCAAAACTTTCATGAATTATTGAGAGACATGCGGTCTCTTCCTTGTTAGTTCCATGGGCCTGTCTGGCAATAGTGCTGAACTGTACACATAGTGTTTTTCACACACAAATGCACATGTGACACAAACATCCTGCCACTATGTACTGTACATGTACAGCGGGAATACATTCTAGAAGAATCGACATTTCCCTGCTGATCCAGAAGGAGCCTTACGGGTTAAGAATTGGACTGCTGAGTTAAGGGAAAACAACTAAGCTCTTAACCCAACTGATTCGTCCCACTATCCTCTCGATGTTGTTGGATGCACAGAAAGAGATGATGAAAGTCACAGAGGTAGGCGGAGAAAAAACAAGTGACCTGAGATGTAGTGGGTCTGCCTGTGGGACCGTATGGGACACAAGCACAAACTTGTGTTTGATCCCAAGGCAAGCACTCACATGCCAAAAGGGTTCAAATCAGGGGTTCTGAATATTCGATGACCCAAGAAAACATACTAAAATCATGAATCGAGCACTCATTTCATCTCCCTCAATAACAGCTCCTCTGCCACATCCACGGTCACACAAGGTGTTCCCCAAGGCTCTGTACTCGGTCCCCTCCTTTTCATCATCTACATTTTCCCCCTTGGTCAGATCCTCCGCCACTTCAACCTGGACTTCCACTGCTATGCCGACGACACCCAGATCTATCTCAGCACCAACTCCCCCCACCACCCACCCCTCTCCCACATCAACTCCTGCCTCTCTGCAATACAAACCTGGATGCAACAAAATTTCCTCAAACTAAACAGCAATAAAACTGAACTCCTCCTCATCGGCTCCAAATCTACCCTCAGCAAACTCAACAACCCCACACTCACCATTGATGGCACCACCGTTTCCCCCTCCCCCCAGGCACGCAACCTTGGCGTAATCTTCGACCCCACTCTCTCCCTTGAGCCCCACATCCGCCATGTTGTCAAAACCTCCTTCTTCCACCTCCGCAATATCGCCAAACTCAGACCCTCTCTCACACCCCCCGCTGCCGAGAAGCTCATCCACGCCTTCATCTCCTCCCGCCTTGACTACTGCAACTCCCTTCTGTACGGACTCAACACCACCTCCATCAACAAACTTCAACTGGTCCAGAACGCCGCCGCCCGACTCCTGACTCACACAAAATCCTGGCACCACATCACCCCAGTCCTCAAAGACCTCCACTGGCTCCCTGTTTCCCATCGGATCACCTTCAAAATCCTCACCCTCACCTACAAATCCCTGCACCACCTGGCTCCCCCCTACCTCTCTAACCTCCTCTCCCCCTACCAACCCTCACGGTCCCTCAGATCCACCTCAGCTGGTCTACTCTCCACCCCCAAGTCCAAACTCCGCAGTTTTGGGGACAGAGCATTCTCCAGGGCAGCTCCCAGGCTCTGGAACTCCCTCCCACAACTCATCAGAGACTCTGACTCCCTCTCCCTATTTCAGTCCCGCCTCGAAACCCATCTCTTCTCCTCTGCCTTCTCCTAGCCCCCCCCCACCCCTTGGTCTGATTGTGTGTACGAGTGTGTGCGCCTGTCTATGTCGTTTGTCTGATGTTTGTCTCACACCGCCCCTTGCCCTATTGTTAAGCGTCTTTGAGCTCCGGAAAAGCGCTATAGAAATCGAATATATTATTATTATTATTATTAAATAGAGTTGACAGGCTGGCAGGCAGTTAGACGAAGCTACTTTAGAGAAGCACACACAAAACAGATCTCAACAGCTCATTCAGTCTACATTTCAATCTCTGAGAATCACTGTACACGTTCCCTTGATTCAAGACAGGTTTTTTTTTTCATTTTAGAGTTAAGTGTCAGTATGTTGAATAGAGCTGTCAACGCAATAATAACGCGTTAACGCAAATTTGTTTCAAAGCCACTAATTTCTTTAATGCGTTAACTCAACTTGAGATTTTAGGTTATAGTGGACTCAGTTTTAAAACTAGAAGATAATGATATCATATGAAACTAGGAAACCTAAGGAATCCATTGGTACCGACCATGTCATACTAGCTTGTCGGGAAGGAGGCTAAATAACGCTCCAAACTTACGCTACATTTTGGCAAGTAAAAACTGGCATGGCCATTTTCAAAGTGGTCCCTTGACCTCTGACCTCAAGATATGTGAATGAAATTTGTTCTATGGGTACCCACGAGTCTCCTCTTTACAGACATGCCCACTTTATGATAATCACATGCAGTTTTGGGGCAAGTCATAGTCAAGTCAGCAAACTGACACACTGACAGCTGTTGTTGCCTGTTGGGCTGCAGTTTGCCATGTTATGATTTGAGCATATTTTGTATGCTAAATGCAGTACCTGTGAGGGTTTCTGGACAATATTTGTCATTGTTTTCTGTTGTTAATTGATTTCCAATATAAAATATATACATACATTTGCATAAAGCAAGCATATTTGCCCACTCCCTTGTTGGTAAGAGTTTTAAATACTTGACAAATCTCCCTTTAAGGTACATTTTGAACATATAAAAAATGTGCGATTAATTTGGGATTAATCTTGACTAAATATTTTAATCATTTGACAGCCCTAATGTTGAAACAAGACAAGGCAGCTGGGTGCCACATTATATAAAAAGAATACATTTTCATGTATGCAATGTGTCCCTTTGTGTTCAGAAAGGAAGAGATAGAAATTGGTTAAATTGAGTTGATGAATAGAGATTCTTGCAGGAAAAAGAGGCTCAGATGTCTGAATTATACATGGCCTTCGTGCCATTTGCAGTGGTCTTTCTCTGCAGTTGAAAGCTGGATGACATTATGTTACTTCTTCCTCGTTGCTGATGGAAACAGCGGTCTCAGAAATTGGAAAAAAAATGACACCGCAAAGCTGTAGCTGGAAGAAGCTAAAACACTCTCATAGGCTGCGCCACGGGCTTGGGAGTACTGTAGCTACCCCTAGGATAACCATAGCACCACCCTAGCCCCCCCCCCCCCAATATATTTCTGTGGTTTATTTATGATTTTAAATTTTGAATGCCTTAGAATAGATTTTATCAAGTGTGACACATGAGTTTCTGACGGGGGATTTCCGGCAGGTCACAATAATCACTCAAAATCAGCAGGGGGAGGTGCAGAGAAACATCTGTTTACGCCAGTTTGCAGCGCTCCCCCCCTCTCTCTCTCTCTCTCTCTCTCTCTCTCATTGAACACCAACCTGATTGTTGGTGTCATGACTCGAAAATTTTGAGAACCACTGCTCTATGAAATGCTCATTCATATAACATTAGGTCTATTGAACAGAATACTGTTGATTCATTCAAGGTGTTGGTAACTGCCAGCATGAGTTTGTGATCTCACAATCTGAGGCTGAAATGTGCACAAACCTGTGTCTGTTGTTTGCTGCTTGTGTGCAAGCCCTGCCTTTGGCATAATTGTGTGAAATTTTATATTGAGGTGTTTTACGTAGGCAGACTTATACTGTATCTATATCCCTTGAGCTGAATATCTCGCCTTGTGTTTAACACTGAATGACATTGTAACTGTCACAGAGCGGGTCATGCGTATGCGCGTGTGTGTGTCGGGGGTGTTGCAGAAGAAATTAAACTGTGGCGACAGGCACACTAATGAGAATGTCAGAGCACCCTCACTGAAAAGTCGAGCAAGCCCATAGCACCAGAAAATCTCTGGCGCCGCCACTGTCGTAGAGCTGAGGAGAACTGCAGATTTAGGTGATAATTCATCACTATGAGTGATCCCTTTCACATTAGACAAAGTTATTTGATCCATTGTTAATATAAAAATATTGATTAGTGCAGCTAGCCTGAAATATTCACTCAAACACTCAGAAGTAAACACTTTGTCCAACTACTTAGTTCCAAAGTGCCATATATCTGTGTTTTTGCCTTGGAAATTATTTTATCCCTAAAATTGTGACATTGTTGTGCAGAATACATTTACTTGTTTATACGTGGGATTGTTATTTGGAAGCAGCACCCAGTATAATCTATGTTTGCAGTGAAATCACAATACAATTGCCAGTATATGCAGCATTGTACATCTCCCTCCCACTGTTCTGTCTGAAGTGTGCCTGTGAGAGTTGCTCAGTTTAACATCGAACATTAAATCTTGTGATTTCCTGCCTCCGCCAGCCATCAAAGAAACACCTCTCTGTTGCTATGGACCGCATCTCTGTCTTTCTTCTTTTCCTCTACCTCTTCCTCCTCCAATATCCCACAAGAAAAAAGCATTTCTCAAAAAGGAAAAGTCAGAAACGCCCTCATAAGTACAGCTGAAAAAAAGTAAGGAAAGGATTTCCACACATAAAAACACCTTTTCTATGTTTTCGGTGTGCACATGTTTCAATACACATGTCCTCCAACAGCAACACTGGATTAATAAAGGAAAAAAGTGAGGTTTGTATATCTTTATCTTGACTGCATTAGGATTGCACGTGTTGATGTATGTATAACACAATTTGGGATCATACATTTGTATACTTGTTTTATTGCAATGCTAAAATGAAGACATTTAACACGATTTTCAACACTGTCATCATTCCTCTCCCTCATTTTATCAAACATACTTTCTTATTCACCCTCTGCAAACTCTTCATCGAATAGAATTGTTATCTTGAATCCTTGGCAGCATAAAGAAATGTATTCTGTGTATAAATATTACATCACTCACACTGAACCAAGCAAATAGTTGTTTTGCTTTATCGAGTTTCATGTTATTTTTGCACTAGTTGGCTACTTAACTCTACTTTCTTTCTTTATTAAACAAAATAACAATTCACATTCAGTATAAGAAAAATATGCTCAAATCATAACATGGCAAACAACAGCTGTCAGTGTGTCAGTGTGCTGACTTGACTATGACTTGCCCCAAACTGCATGTGATTATCATAAAGTGGGCATGTCTGTAAAGGGGAGACTTGTCGGTACCCATAGAACCCATTTTCATTCAGGTATCTGGAGGTCAGAAGTCAAGGGACCCCTTTGAAAATGACCATGCCAGTCTTTCCTTGCCAAAATTTGGCCCAACTTTTGAGCATTATTTAGCCTCCCTCCCCTCTGTAGCTTCACTCTAGCTCTAAAACGGAACCTGCTAGAGCCTCTGAAAGACAGTCAAGTCTTTCTCAGAGGGTTGAGGAAATCTTTTTTTTTTTTTTTTGGATCACTAGCAGTTAAATCCTCATTCGCGTTTTTTTTTTTTTTTTTTTAAGTAATCATTGACTAATCATTACCTACTCTATAAAATGTTAGTGGAAGTTACTCATTAACAAATGGTTCACCAACAGTTAGTTCCTCATTCGTTTCTAATTAAGTAAAAATAAAAAAATAATCATAGTATAGTATTTCGAAAAAAAAGTAATAGTATAGTTTGTCGATTACATGAGAAAAGTCATGTACAGTATAGTATGTTGAAAAAACATCATAGTATAGTATGTCGAAACAAATGCAAAAAAATCACAGTATAGCATGTTGAAAAAATTAAAAAAGTAATAGAATAGTATGTCGAAAAAATGTTTTATTTCAGTATGATTAAAAAATATAAAAATCCATAGTATAATACGTCGAAAGAAAGTCATAGTATACTATGTCAAAAAAATAATAATATAGTAAGTTGAAAAAATCATAAAAAGTCATAGTATAGTATGTTGAAAAAATAAAAAAAAGTCATAGTATAGTATGTCGAGAAAAAGTCATAGTATAGTATGTCGAAAAAATAAAAAAAAGTCATAATATAGTATGTTGAATAAATAGTTATTATAAAAATGTGTTATTCATATCACAGTACATATAATAATTATCCAACAGCTGTCTGTACCCAAAAATGTCATCGACTTGGCAACGTCCCCACATGTCTCTGTCATTACCCCCTGAGGTCTGTCAGCAGTTAAAGATGAACACTGCGGTTTATGCTGGATTAATTCTCAGAAATGGAAGATGAGAGCAACTAGCAATCCTCAGTGTTATCCTTGAAATTGTCTGTGCCTGGCTTTTACTTTCTCTTCATCATGTAGGTTGTCATTATTGTTGTTTTTCAGAGTAAAAGCTAATGCTACATTTTTTTTATTTTCGTTACATCAGAATTAGGGTTTACCCAGGTTTCTGAAAACAATACGACACATACAACAGGAAGGTCCAAACCTAGCTTGAATTTAGACAAACTTATTCAATAAAAATGCCTGAGTCTTGTACTCTCTCTCTCTCTCTCTCACACACACACACACACACATACACACACACAAAATCACTCTTTGCATGATTACAAGCCTCAGGGGGTAGTTCACGATATTGTGTTTTTTGCCTTTATCACATCAAATGAAGCAATTCATCTCCCATGTGACTCTATGAGTCATGAGACACATTTTGCATACTGAATATTTGTTTATTTAGCATATTTAAGATACATGGAAAGGCTGCTTTTGTTTGATGCAGACTATTGTGATGAAAAATACATTTAATTCCAGAGCACATCTGTTATTTCTATATGCAACTCTTTGTTTGACTAATAATAATAATAACAATAACAATAACAGGGCTGCATGGTGCAGTGGGAAGCACTGTCGCCTCACAGAAAGAGGGTTGCAGGTTCAAACCCGGCTTAGTATTCTGTGTGGAGTTTGCATGTTCTCCCCGTGTTAGCGTGGGTTTTCTCTGGTTTCTCCGGTTTCCTCCCACAGTCCAAAGACATGCAGGTTAATTGTTGACTCTAAATTGCCCGTAGGTGTGAATGTGAGCGTGAATGGTTGTCTATCTCTATGGCCCAATTCCAATCCGGCCCCTACACCCCATCCCTACCCACTTTCACTCCGTTTGCGCATTCGCGTGGAGGGTCCGCCATATTAAGTGCCATGCCAAACCAATTCACAGGGAGTGGAAATGGGTTATAAAACCCAACAGCGAGTCTGCATCGATGCCGACTTAACCAGCTGCCCTTACTGATGACGTGCAACGCCGTTTTGTGTTCGTCATGGAACACGTTCCAATCTAAGTTCCGTGTGACTACCGGTACAAACATTTACTCGTTAACTGCTCAAACTAAGATAGATATTTAATTTATTCTACTTTATTGTCATACAAACATTATCGACTTAAAGTAAATAGATTATATTTAGGATCAAATATACCCTTGTCTAGTCTAGAAAACGGTAGACATGTTCATTAGATTGTAAAGTGTTGTATATTTATAGGCCTATAAATAACATGTAATATTTTTTATCCCTATCAACATATAACCCCATAATTTATTATATCTTCAACTGCGCAATACTGACTTAACAGTAGCCTACAATAATTTAGTGAAATAATTCAGCTGTGCAATAACCTGGTTTACTCCGGCATTAAAACTACATTTATTTATACAGTACATTAAAACAAGTATTCTTATTTATATTACTACACACTTAATGATAGACACTATTTTTCAGCATTTCTTGCACTGTTGATAAACATATTTCTTATTTACATTTTCTTATAATATCTGTAGGCTATGTTCATATATAGTACATATTTCTATTCTAAAATGGAAGAAAAACGACGCTCAATTTCCCCCGGGGATCAATAAAGTATTTCTGATTCTGATATTTATTTATAATTTCCTTGCCGGAGAGAAGGAAGTTTGTCCCAAAGCTTGCTGCTGTATTGATACCCTACACCTTAAAGAAGGGTGCTTCTTTGAGCTGTGAGTGTGACTACAAACGGAGTTCACTCCACCACGGAGTGGGAGGGTGTAGGGACCGGATTGGAATTGGGCATTCGTGTCAGCCCTGTGATAGTCTGGCGACCTGTCCAGGGTGTACCCCGCCTTCGCCCAATGTCAGCTGGGATCGGCTCCAGCCCCCTGCGACCCTGAATATGATAAGCAATTACGGATGATAATAATAATAATAATAATAATAATAATAATCTTTTATTGTCCACAAATGTGGAAATTTGCCTTCAGCTTCACAGGATGGTTAAAACACATCATACTAAATCACAATAGCACAACATGCACAGTACAGACAACAATAATGGACATGGTCCAGTGTAAATTGTGTATTTTTTATTTTTTGGCGTAATTGTGTAAATTGAATTAAGCAAAGTTATTGCATTTGGTATGAAAGACTTTTTGTAAATGTTCTTGGTTGTTGCGGCAGATCTATAGCATCTTCCCGAGGGCAGTTTTATAGATTCTTTAAAAAGAGATGAACAGGATCAGACAAAATTTGTTAGTTTTTTTTGTTTTGCATGTGTTTTATATATACATCCCAGTTGTTTTTGCTCTTTCCCAATAAATTTACTGGTCATGTTTGTAATTCTGTATAGTCTATTTTTGTTCTTAGCCCCCAGGTGTCCATACCATGTACACATATTAAAAGTTAAAACACTTTCAACAAGGCTTAAACAGTCTCTAAAATGTTCTTGCTTATATCGTATTAATTTTGCTGATTAGATACATGCACTGCATTGCTTTTTAAAAAATATATTCTGTGTCGGCTGTAAAACTTAAAGTGTATTCAAAAAAGGTTCCTAAATATTTAAACTCATCTACTGTTTCAACAAGCTGATTATTAATCAAAACAGGTGGAATATAATACAAAGGCGTCTTGTGCGTCGGTATCTAACACCGACGGCCGCGACAAAGCATCGGTAATTGACGCCCTGGGAATGAGAACGAGCTGTTCTGGCCATGTCTATGTGAGGCAGATGAGATTACACAGTTTGAAGTCTGTTTCAGTCTCGCTGTTAAATCTTCCATTTTGTTGTTTAGAGATTGCACATTTGACAGTGCGATGGTAGGGAGAGGAAATTTCGAGCCGTCTTCTCAATCTCTGGCGCACTCATCCTCTTGAACATAATTTCTTTATTTTTTGTTTCCCTGTGTTTTTCTCCGCCATCTGTGTCTCAAGATCTCTATACAGTCCATTGGAATGTGGTGTTTGAAATTCCCGACTTGAGCTTGAAGTGTCAACAGCTGATCTCTGGTGTAGATAAGTACAGCGGTGTCATGTCCGCTGGTTGAGACACCACTCGCCGAAAGCAGTAGCAGCGCAATGTAAATCATAATCCAAACATTGTGAAGTCCCGTATTAGGGCCTACTCTCAAGAACAGACACATCGACACGCTAGACAAGATTAAAACAAACAAACCACCGTCGTGTAGCACTGGGTCTGCGGTCGCACCGCACCCCCGGAAGCAAAGCTTCTCTTCTTATTTAACAAGCACAGAGTGTTAAATTGTTTGTATGGAATTTGTATTGCTTGGTGAAGACTTTTTGTCAGTTATTAATCCATCATCTATATTCACAGTGTACAATGTACACACAGAAACAAATGAACTCCGTCATAAATAATTACCGACAGCAGGACCACACTGGGTCCTGAAAACTCTGCTTTAACAGCCTTGTACTACACAGTTATGTTATTGAAACAATATTACTGTGATTGTCTGAAGGCTGTTCAGCCAATAACAGATAATATCTCTAATATTTCTAGGTGAACTGTGTCCATACAGAATGTAAAAACAGGAAAAGACATTTAATTTGGATGTTTTATTAGGTCTACTGTATATCCACTGGGCAACAATTAGTTGTGTAAAGTAGCATTTAGTCCCACCCTGCATGTATAGTGTGTTCTCTTCTAGACCAGCCTCCATGTCCTTGTTAGCTGTCCCTGCTCTCCATAGTTACTGCATCACTGAGGCCTCTCCAGCCTCTAGGCTACAGCCATGTGTTTCATGCTCTGATGGCACCATAATTTACCATAGAAGAGATTATCCAGTGAGTCAAATTGCTCTCTGATCTCATCCAAGTCTGTGTGTGTGCAGCCATGTCTCCCATGAATTATGTTCATATACAACTATTCTGCATTAGAGATTTATGTTGAATTTTCTGCGCCAATGCAGGAACTCATAAAGTGTGTGAAGATCAGGGTGGTGGATGGGCATCTACTATATGTTTGCTTTCAACTTTTAATGTTATAACACAATCTTTATATTGGTATCAAAGAAATTTACAGTTGAAAAACGTAAAAAAAAAAAATTCCCCTAAGACATACTCAACACCGTTTCACATTACATGGACATTCTGCATGGAAATGAGTACGCATTTTAGCCTTTTTGCATGTGATTTGGTCTCGAACACGGGTCTCCTGGTTAAAAGTCTGGTGGGTATGGTGGATACCCATACTATGTCACTAACTCTTACTGGAGCATTAATACGCGGATGCATTTACATTACAGTCAGTACAGGATACATGGCGTACCAATGACATATCGACAATCAAGAAAGGCGTACTTATTGCACGCTAAGCGCCTTGTGCATTATCGTGGCATATAAGCCTTTTCGTGCAAACGGGCTGACATACTACACGCAGAAGAATGTGAAGGCCCGAACATTACAACTGTGTTACACTATGTGTGATTATTGAACATCCCATTCCAAAACCATGGGCATAATCTGCTACTATAACAGTCTCAACTCATTTGGGAAGAAACCTGGCCGCAGAGATTTGCTTTCATTCAGATGAAAGGGCATTAGTGAGGTCAGACACTGATGTTGGGCAGGCTATTCTCATACGCTGTTCATAGCTATACCTACAAAAAGTAATGTACTATAATTCACATATAAACCACGCTTCACGAGAGGGTGGCCTCTCGTGAAGCGATTCTTGCAGGGGGTCAGGAGACAACAGCCAGTGATGCGTGCCTCCTCCATGCAGTGAGAGCTGCCATTGGTGCTCGAGGCCTTGGTTAAAGGTCCCTTTGAGGCTCTGGAGCGCTCTTCTCTGAAGGCGTTGTCATTCAAGACAGCTTTGCTGCTTACACTGACCTCAGCTAAGAGAGTGTGTGAACTAACTGCCCTGTCAATGCAACCCAATTGCTTGCTGCTTCATGGTGACCGCAGTGGGGATACCAGACCAAATCCCTCCTTTGTCCCCAAGAACTTAAGGAGTTCTTTCAGGTCGAGGGTTATACAGCTGGATGCTTTTTGGCTTCCACCCAATGCGGGGTACAGGGAGGCAAAGTTACATCTGCTTTGCCCAGTTCATGCGTTGGCATATTGTTGAACACACTGCCCCCATCAGACGCATTGAACAGCTGTTCGTATGCTTCACCTACATGTTCCCGTGCTCCTGAGGGTGTGAGGGAGTGTGATGTGCAGGGTATCTACTGCCTGCCTTTTTGACCCCTGCAAGGTTAGGCCGTGGCTCCACCCAGTTCAGTTGCATACTAACTGGTTTGACTGGGGCCTAGGTTATAAAGAAGTGGGTGGGCTGTGGAGACTAACCTCTAGCCGGTCAGGATCAGTGTGGTTTGGTCGAAGTTATGTCGCGCCAGGGCATGCATTCATCGGACTCCACCCATGACACCCATTGAGTCCAGTAGAGGGCTCCGCCTGTGCTTATAGAGCTAGGGTTACAATATTGTAACCTTCGTTTTTTTGCCTACCAAAACGTACTTACTAACTCAAGCCCCAATCTTTTCCTAAACCTAACCAAGTAGTTTTATTGCCTAAACACCGCAGGGACTTGCACAGCACCACTGATCGCTTGTGTTGCTGGACGTTCGTAGGAAAACGCACAAAAAAATAAATAACTCTTTGTATGAGGATACGTTGTTCTTTTGGCGGGGGCCAAAATGGTGGCCAACCTGAAATCTGATCTGAAATCTGAAACTAGGGGGCCTACCAAACCATGGGCTAGGCCTCATACCAAAAGTATACAAAAATATGTGTATGTCTTCGGCCATGTAGTGTATTCTGTGAAATGGTTGCATACTGTATGATGTAATTTGTAGATAAGGAGAGAGAGCTTGAAGATACTACAGTATAGCACATGCAGTCCAAATATAAATATTCTGAAGCAAAATCCAGGAGTGGAACTAAGTCTTTTGTTATACACAAGAATTACTGACTCATTGCAACCTACAACAACTGACTCTGCCACTGCAACTTATCTTTGTACATACTGTATACTCTACAGCTGAGAGATCGACCCTCTGACAGATAAATGTGATTATGTGGCAATGTCATGCATAACGATGCATTTTATCTTAACACTGAAATTATGTCTGAATGGCACTAACGTGTCCAGATTTTAATTAGACGTTGCAACTGGAGGCTTAATTATACCTCTGGTGGCTGTATTTGTACATAATGGCAACAAAAATATCAAAGCAATCCTCCTGTGTCATTGTGTATGTGTACATGTGTGCTTGTAAAATGTTTCAAGTCCTTCACGGGGTAGTTATTGTTTTTTCTTTCAGTGGCATATTTTAAAACCTCTACCAGCAAATGCTATTCACTTTATTTGAACAAATATTGCATTTATTTAAGTTCAAAGACAAACAAAAAGGCAAAGATCACTTGTACAAACATGTTTGCTCCCTTCAGCATGAGTTGTGCATTTCTTCATCATATAACCAAAAAGTATGGGGATAAATGAAATTGAATATATTGAGCAGTACCTTTATAGTGATGTAATCTAACGACATATTTGTGATCCAAGCAATAAAAATTCTGTCATGCATGTTTCGTGCGTTGCATGTTTGATCTTAATAGTAAACTTAATCAAATGTGACAAGAAAAAAAAAGGATTAAATTAATAGCCATGGAATTGGATCATAGAATCCTCTCATGAATTAATAGATGAAATGCTATTTCAGGAGCAACTAATCAAGTACCGTTTAATCCAATATTTACCAGGCCAACCAATTACCTCGTGGAACATTAATCAGAGAGAACATTTATAAACACATGGTTTCTAATTACAAAAAAAAGAAGAACAGCCTGCCCTTATTTGTTAAAAGCGCTGCCAGGTGCGCCAGAATTCTGAACTCTAATCGTAAATGACACAAGAAGTGGTGAGCGTGATCGGCTCTGACAGTGAGCAGCTTGATGAATCAGACTGGGGAGCCGGTATGACATTCATCAGTCAGCTCAATGGGGGGAGAGTTGGCTGCTGCAGGGTTGAGTTCAGTGTGTTAGAGAGTTTTATGTCACGTCTACTGGATGTGGAAAGTTCCCAGTTCGCTAACATCTGTTGGATGTTAATTCTCTGGTTCCAGTCCTGAAGGACTACTGGATGTGTTAAGTTTTGATCCCAGAAAAACTTGAATATACCTCTTTAGAACCATGCAGGGATCAACATTACGAGGCTAAAACGCAGTAACTAAACATTTGGTCAAAATTCAGTTAGGACCTCTCCATTATGCCATATAAACAATTTCGATGTAAAAATTTGCTACAAACGGAGCTAAACAAAATAACAACCCACAGTAACTGCTTTGTATTGCTGGCTAGGCTACAGTAACTGCACTGTTCAGTAATCTCTGGGCCTGTTGTCACACATACTGACAAACCTTGCAAAACAGAGATACATTTAATTCCTGTGAACTATGAATTATAAATAATTAAAATAAAGTTTATTTTCTTGAACTTGTGCAAATGGTCAGAAATGCTGAAAGAACACACTTTTTAGATACCGCATTATCCCCTTGTTTCTGTGAAGATTATGTGCAGTCTTTTTAGGTATTGTGTAGGTTCTATGGCAATTATTTTTGGTGAAATAAGCAGTCTTAAAGGCATAAAATTAAGGCATCATAACCTTTGTATCTGTTGTTTACCAGCCAGTCTGACGCGAGACGCTTTTTTTCCTCAACTTCAATGTTTCCATATTACTGCTCTCTGCAAAAGACAAGAAGCAAAACCAGCACACCAAATAGTGCTTTAGGATTCAAAACTCTGTATTCTGATTGGTCAACTGAGAACTGAGAGTTAGTCACTTGTTCAGGATTGGTCGACACAGGGCGACAGTGAACCCCGATCGGTTAGCAGTTATGAGACAAAGCCACAAAGAGGCTGGAGGAAGAGGCCCACGGTTCCCAGGACGCACACGGTCACAAACACCCAAAGGAAGATTCTATCGATCACCATGGCAACGTACTTCCAGTCATCCTCCACCTGTGAGCGAGGGAGGGGACAAAACAAGTGTGAGAAGACAGAGGAAAGTGCCAGTGGTGACAAATGAAAGAAATGAAAGTGATTAGATTTTTTTTAAAAGCAGGTGAGGGGAGGTGTGCAGAGAGAGGAAACAGGGGATTCACAATCTCAGAGGGTGGCAGGTTTGTGGGAGTCGATAGGGTGAGGTGAGGATTGCACAGCAAGGATGGAAAGAACGAAAGACAAAAAAGAGGAAGAGAAAAAACAGTTGGACATTTCTTGTAAGCCAAGAGAAAACTGATACATAATTTACACTGGAGGAAATGTCTATGATAATCACATTCAAACAGCGTCAAAAAAAGGACAGGTGTTTTGACAAAGCTGATTGAGCCACGAGTTTTGCATATCAAAGGCAGCTTCTCCCCATTGGGAGATTTCACCCACTGTATTCATAACAGAGCTCTCGCTGAGAGAGAGGAGGGAGAACTCTCCGCTCCAAATCTAAAATTATTTGGTTCCAACTTATTGTTAACTTATGGAGCAGGTTAGGATCTGCAACAATGCTGCTCAGAATCACAGTAGAGCTCTCCAAGGCAAGCGTTGCTTAGAGTGTTTTTGCATAAATACATTATGCATCGACACGCTCGCTGTGTGTTTCCTTTCTATGAGTGGCTGTATGTTTATATCAAGTTTAGAAACAGGAATATTATATTTCCTATGTGACTTGATCCAAATGTTTTGTATTTCCTAAAATGGTAAGGCTCAAAATAGTCAAATTGGATTTACAGTTAGACTGCATAATGAGCATATTATTGTTGTTGGTGTTAAATCCAACACATACAATACAGTAACTAGGGCCATACTTGCCAACCGTGAGATCTCAAAAATAGGGAGGGTTTCAAAGCCAAAGTGAGTGTTCTGGTGGTCCTCTTCCCGAAAAATTTGAGTTTCAGAGACTTTGTTTCCTGCATTCTGGTGACTTTTAAAGAATGAAAATAACAAATAAAAAGAACACTACACAACAGCATTTTTTGTTAAATAGGCCTACTTTTAATTTTACTTTTATTTCTCAGGAAAATCTCTTCTCTTCTCTCTTCTCTTTCAGACACAATGTGACAACGACACCACTGCGTTCTAAAACCCGCTTTTCTGTGATGTGCGGGAGCGCAGCTCAAACCGCGCCGCAATGTTGCGAGCAGCTCTCCTCCACCGGAAAAGACATTTGGTGTAACTCTATTGCCGTCCGGGTGGAAACAGTAGGGATTATGGCTTATACATACTGTACAGTGCCAGAAACATGTTGAGAAAACGAAAAAAGGGTGTGAAAAATTGCCATAAATCTGGAGAAATGCGGGAGAATTGTGACCCTGGGAGGAAACCGGGAGAGTGCAATGAAAAACAGGAGTCTCCCGGGAAAATCGGGAGGGTTTGCAAGTGTGACTCGGGCTTTGTCTTTATGGGACGACGCAATGGAGGTTGTCTTGTATGGTGGCCATGGGGGCCACTGACGGAGCTTATGTCTTTCATAATTCTGAGCAATTACAAGTTGGGTCGTATTTTCGTAGATTGGCCATTATTTCTATCCTTTATTATGACATTGTGCTACGTATTTTAACAATGAATTCTGACAAGGCAAGATACGTGAGCGGTAAAACAGGTTGTAAAATGGCCAATAGTTTAACCACATTATCTAAACCACTTTAAAACTGACGTCAATAATAATCCCTCATGGAACAGGAAAACGGCTAGTACAGTGGGTCCTAATTGAATCAGGAAAATTGTCTGTAAGCTGTGATGTATGTTTACAACACACAGTTTGTCTTTGTTTTGTCTTCTAAATAAATTTGACTAACCCGAGGCTTTGTTTGAAATCTGTCTGATTGACCTTTTTCTCAGCAGATATTTTGACATGTCATGACAGGTAAAAAAAATGAATTGAATGATGGCTGAATTCCATTAGCTGCTTCAGTTTCAGAGTCCTGGTATTGTGCATGCTGGCTGACTGGGAAACTGATTGGAACAGAGTTATTAATTACCTGTTTTTTTCTTGTTATGACCAGTCAACATGTCTGCCATGAAAAAGGTCAATTATCTTTCTGCTTGTGTTGACTTCTTTTAGTGATGTTACATTAGATCTCAGCGATTAGCCTGGTGAGTGCAATGTTAATATTACTGATATGGCCAAAAGCATAAAAATAAAACCACTGTTGTAATACACAGGTTCCCAAAAATGTTCATGTCAAGGGCCCCTTAACTGACACAAATTAAACCATTGACCCCCATTTGATAAGATTTTGTCCAAGGGTCCCCCATCTGATAGGATTTTTGCTTTTAGATGTTTTATTACAGAGTATATTAAACCCATGACCAAAATAGTCAAACATTCTGTCATTGTGTTACTTATGGATGGAATTATAGTGAAAATAAATTATTCCCATTTTTGCGGGGAAGCCCCTGGACTCCACTTTGAAAACCACTGTTGTAATAAACTGGGATTATCCTTTAAGATGTTACAGGTTTGTGGTTGGGTAGATCTTGAGGGTCACCATATAGAAGGAATACAGGAAGCAGCTGGCCACTGTTTCATATCTGACAGATGTCTTGTCCAAAGTGTATTTAAACTCCATAGAAACAAGAGCTAGGTATTTGGAAAATTGGAACTGCATATTTCCCAAAGAAACGACTCTAGTAGTCTAGTAGTTTTGGAGGTTTCCTCTCTCCTGAGTAGGACACATTCTGGTGCTGTTATTTTTTCAAATATCACACCATGCCACCTGTCTGGTAGTAATCCTCATTCTACCAATCTCCATGATTAAATCCTGCATTTTGGTGTATTTAATTTAAATTTACACTTTCAATTTGTCTCTCTCCTTTGTTGTAGTTATATTTTAGCTCAATCTAAAATCCTATTATTCATTTAAAGTATCTACTAAGGCTTACTTACATTTAAAACCATTTGTATTTTAATTATTATGGACAACATGAAGCATTGCTTGAATAATAATCAATTATTTTACTATATTTACTTGTATCTTTTTGTAGGGAAAACAGTATTATTTTCCCTCTGTTCTTTCATTGTTGAATTTGATGCTTTTACTTTGCTTACACGGTATGAATCTGACAGTAAATGTAAGCAAAAAAAAAATACTTCGTGTTTGTTGGAGTATATTTGAACACTTGAACTCTTGATGAAAAGCCTGTGTTGCATTTGATCTATTTTGCTTATGATACATTGACAATCAGAGTGATCAAATCCAGTGAAAATAAGAATGACTCACTTCTTTGGCCTTGTTGCGACTCCTCATGTTCTCAGCGATGTACTTGACACTCTCGATGGCCTGTTTGATCTCAGGCGACACTACAGAAAAGGCCACCACCGTGTTGATGCTCTGTGAACTCAGCTGACGTGTTATCTTCCCCATGTCTGGCGTTTCTGGGGCCTCATTCCCATGCTGGCAGGGGCAAGGGCATTTCTTCCCAGTGCAGCCCTCCACCGACGAGAACTTACTGTCCCCGAACTCGAGACAGTTGAGGGAGCCTCCTCCGACCTGCTGGGGATCACAACCAGAGTTCGGATTAAGTTTCACATTCTGCTTCAACTCAAAGTCAACATTCTCAGGTAATAATTTCATCTAAAACATTGGGATTTCTGGGATACATCTGTACAGTAGGTGCAACTTTAACGAGGTGCTATGAAGGAGATACTCTTTCCAGTGTTTTGGGGGGTAAAACTTTTGGTTCAAGTGCTTCCTCTGAGCTCTCAGTGTTGATCGTAAAGAACATATTGGATCACACTGTAGATACGTTGTGTGTGCGAACTTTGTTAAGATTCTTTACCAGTAGAGAAAAGTTTTTTTAGTGGATTCACCTGGCAGTACATGCAGGAAGAGAGTAGCTAGATCCCAAAGGGTTTTTAGAAGAGCACTCGAAGATGTTAAGACTGTTGTATGGTCTGACAAGCAGGCTATCAAATGGTTAGAAACACTTGTTGGTGGAGGTAATCCAAGGTTTGCATCCCAGAAGGAGGAATGTATTTTATACAGAAATATCTTTTGAGTATTACTATAGGACACGGTTCAGTAACTTCCCCTACGGTAGCTGCTCTTCCCTGCTCAAAATCAATGACCACTATGATAGTTCCCTGTCCCACAGCTGAAACACACTTGAATGAATTTAGATAGTATATTGAGTTGTCTTTCAGGGTTGCAGCTGCAGAATTAAGTCAAAGCTATAGTGTACTAGTCGAAGCCCACCTGCCTTCATTTTCATCATTATTGATCAACCCGGTCTCTCTCCCAACTCGTCAAATACTGCCGATTGGTTAGTGCCCCTCGGCATCAGAAAGCGACACACGGAGGCAATCTTTAGCGACAGCATGTGACGAACCGGGCTTTCAACTAACTCCAATGTAAACCCATTTGACGGTCAGAGCAAGTGACGTAGTATTAATAACGTGAGAGTCTGCCAAGGGCGGGCGGGAGAGGTGGTGGATGGGTCAAACAAACACAAGACTTTCAACCAGGAGACCGGTGTTCATGTCCCGTGTGAAACTAAAAGTAACGTTGACATATTTTGTCACATCAGTCATTATTTCACGTGACTCGTCAGTATCATCAGTCTCGTGAGTCACGTGAGTCGTTCGTATCGTCAGTCTTGTTAGTCCCGTGAACCTAAACCTAACTTCCTGTGAAAACCTTCCTGTTTCTTTTGAAAGGACACTATGCATGTAACAAGTGTATATTGACACGCCGGCCCTGGTCTGTCGAAAAGTAACGCAAGAGGGGTACCCCGTGTGCCAGTCTCCGATGCCGAGGGGCACTAACCAAGGTATTTGACGAGTTGAGAGTGAGAATGTGTTGCATTGATAGAAGCACTCAAGAACTTGATAGCTATGGAAGTAAACTGACTTTAAACATGTAGATGTATGATATAGATTATGGATTCTTAATGGGGCCAGTATACTGGACATTCACACCCACTTCAAGCCATGATTGGCCAGCTGTGTGGAGGTGAGAAATGAGCCAGGGTTGGCACTTCTCTGTAGCTCTCTTTCTTTATTTGCAACTATTTTTGTCTTTTCATGCAAACAACTGATTGCAAAACGATAAATGCCCTCCAGGAGAGACTGTCTGAAAATGTCCAATATTCAAAAACATACAGTAATTGTTAGCTGTCTGAACTGTGCCTGGTGTGGTAGAGCCACTACTCCTGACCTCTAGTTGACCTTCACCTAAACCCTCAAAATGTCTGTGGTTTATACTGTATAACAGGTCCAGACATGACACTTGGGTCAGAGCCTTGCTCAAGTGGACTAGATGTTTTGGGATGGGGACGTCTTACCTGCATTAAGCTATTCTTTCTTTTCTTCCCTCCTTTCCCTCCTCCGCCTCCTCCTCCCCCTCCAGCTCCTCCTGCCTCCCCACTGCTGTCCAACCCCCCAGCCTTGCTGTCTTCGTCAATCGGTCTCCGCATCAGCATAATCCTCGGCAGCACTTTGAGAAACACAGAGCGCACCCAATCCGGCATAGTGTGGGTCATTGGCGTGCGGTAGTGTACATTCAGCACGAACACGGTGATGACGATGCTGAGTGTGACGAAGATCATTGTAAAGAGCAGGTACTCTCCAATGAGCGGGATGACCAGCGACGTGGAGGGGATGGTCTCGGTGATAACGAGCAGGAACACAGTGAGGGAGAGCAGGACGGAGATACAGAGCGTGACCTTCTCTCCACAGTCAGACGGGAGATAGAAAACCAGCACTGTGAGGAAAGAGATGAGGAGGCAGGGGATGATGAGGTTGATGGTGTAGAAGAGTGGCAGACGCCGGATGTAAAAGGAGTAGGTGATGTCTGGGTAGATCTCCTCACAGCAGTTGTACTTGATGTCATGCTTGTAGCCCGGAGCATCAATGATTTCCCACTCGCCGCTCTCCCAGAAGTCTTTCAGGTTCACCTAGGTGACAGATAAAGATCTTTAAATCAAATCACGCAGTAATTTAACTCTAGAACAACATTAAAGGTGAACTTACCATTCTTAAAAAGGCACCTGCCAGTACAATACATACTGTACAAGGCTCATGGTTTGGGTTTTTACCTGATGAATATGGATTTGTTAGAATGAGCAAAACAAATTAAAACTGATTTTCACCTGGGTTTCATGTCAGCATGCACCCACAATACTGTAAGCTGATCACTGTAGTTTACAGTAAAGAAGGCCGTCTTGCGATGTTTACAGGTCTTACAGAAAATCTTACAGTAATAGGAAGTGAAGAGGAAAATGAGGTGAAAATGCAAGTGCAGCCACGGATGTAAATAAGCAAAAAAGCCAAATTACAAAAGGGTTATGTTCCAAATCTTACTTTAAAATTTCAAATTCGATCTTTTAATTCTTCTTGCTGGATTTATATTCAAAGCACACACTGAAAAAAGATGTAAAAAGAATGATTAAAATGGGTCAAGCTTCAATAACGCTGGATCCTACAGATCCCATAATGCAACTCAGTAACATCTTTCATTAGACCCTCCATGCTCCCTAAATACCCACTCTTTCAAACTCCATGCCTCAAGTCTATGACGCAGGTTTTTTTTTTACTCAAGGTAACCCTATAATGACATCACCATGACATCATCAGAGGTATTTTCTCAGACTTTAGACAGCTCCGAAAGCCTGCACCTCCTTTGGTTGTCATTCAGTCCAGTTTGCCGCTCCTAGTGACTGGAATGAGTTGCAAAATATGCTAAAATGCCCCATTTTCAATAACTCATTACAAGCGATAGTTTCTGATCACTGCACCTGCTTTTGAATTTGCTTCTCTGGAACACAGTACATAGATCTCTATTGTTGTATATGCTGTATACTGTATATTGTAATTTTTCTAATGTTGTTTTATTGCACTGGTTGTATCTAGGGTCTAATGTTGACTTGCCTTCTGTCGCTGCCTCTTCTCTTGGCCAGGTCATCATTGTAAATGAGAATTGGTTCTCAATTGACTTATCTGGTTAAATAAAGGTTAAATAAATAAATAAATAAATAAATAAATAAATAAATAAATAAATATATAAATAAATAAATAAAAAAGCTCCCTCCAGAGCTACAGAAGACATTGTATAACTGTTTTCACAGACTGAGTAGTGCTGGAATCTGACCTTTGTGTGTAAATTCGGTGGAGTTACCCTTTAATAAAAAACAAAAATTATGATCCATACAGTAAATGCATGCAGTATTTAAATGGATGGGTGTATGCAGTGCTTTTCTTGTGGGTAGAACAGAAAGAAAGAATGGAATCGATAAATAGTTGATAGTTACGCCAGACTTGGACACAGTCACAAACACTGACCTTAGACCCAATAAGTACCAGGTCAATCTTGGCTTTGTCATAAGTCCAGGAGCCAAACTTCATGGAGCAGTTCTGATAGTCGAAGGGGAAGTAGGTGATGTCCATGGGGCAGGAGGATTTGAAAATCGCTGGAGGAACCCAGGTGATGGTACCATCAAACTTCAGCAGAGCCTTGGTCTTATCCTCCACCAGGAAATCCCCTACAGCGCTGTATATGACGTGTATGTGTGTATGTGTGTGTAATCAAGCAGAAGTAGTCCCATGGAGAGGATATGAGGAGATATGATACAAGCATAAGTGGGATTTGAATAGGACACAAAGGTTAGAGGGAGGCAGAGACGTCAAACAATGAGAGGAAAGGCGAGGAGAAAATGAAAGCGAGGAACACAAGAGAGGGGAGAAGATAAAAAGGTGAGGTTATGGAGGTAAGAAAGAGAGGATTAGGATTAAAAGACAGAGGACGATGAAACTGTATTACACATTATTGTGAAATACAAAATTGCTTTTGATTAACATTATGAGTCACTATTGTAAGTAGAAATGATTTTGAAAGACTAGAACAGAGCACAAACTGACCCTGAACAATAGACATAGACTATCACATTGATATATTTCAGTATAATTACAGTACAGTCTGTTGCACGGTGCAGCAGCAAGAGGTATAAAAGACATTTGTGCTACAAGAAATTTGGACATTGATGTAATATTTCAGCCTGTTCTCATTCCCAGGGCGTCAAATACCGTTGGCGTTCGATACCGCCGCACAACGCACCCCAGTACCAGTATGCCTACAATTAACAATGTAAACCCAATATCAGGTTTTTTCGTTGCTAAATGCTCCACTATGTTCCCCAGCTAGTCGCTAACTGTGTCTGTCTACCGTTTGGTGCTGAATAGGTGGCGTACAGTGGATTTATCAGAGCTTTTTTTGCTGAAAACAGCTGCCTGCTGGAATCGAGGTTGATAAGAGCTGTGAAAGTGAACCAAAGCAGTGAGTTGCGGGCCGTGACACCAAAACAATGAGATGAAAGAAGCTAAAAAACTCCAGAGAGCTGAGAGAAACTGCAGAGTTGGGTGATAATTCTTTGTCGGTTCATCACATTCGATCCAATGCTAATGTGAAAATATTGAGTAGTGCAGCTCTAAGATTAGAGAGAGATTATGGTCTGGATTGAAAGAAACCAAAGTTGACAATTAGTAGGAGAAAATCTGGTAACCAAGCCTCTGGTGTTAAAGCCAGACACTTTGTACACAGAACCATCCCCCCTGACCTTTCCTTAAAGGTCCAGTGTGTAGGATTTAGTGGCATCTATTTATTGGTGAGGTTGCAGATTGCAATCAACCGAATACCCCTCAACTCACTCCTCCCTTTCCAAGTGTGTCAGAGAACTACGGTGGCCTTCAGGTAATGTAAAAACATGTAAGGCTCTCTCTAGAGCGAACGTTTGGTTTGTCCTTTCTGGGCTACTGTAGAAACACGGCGGAGCAAAATCACAGACGGTTATGGCAAGAAAGGATCCGTCCTGTTTAAATATGACGTTGCGTTCTCGTTGTAATCGGAGCAACTCCGGAAATCAACTCGGAAGGGATCGGATGCCCTTTATGGGGGGAGAGAAGACTGTTGTAATAATGTTGTAAACAGACGAAATCATGCGGGTTCACTAGAAACTCCTGCAGTTCACTTCAGCGGGGCCGCCGGCAGCGACCAGCCAGATCAGAACCAGTCGCAGTCGGAGCTTCGGTGGGAGATGGAGAGCTCGGCGCCTGGCAGAAGCGGCTCCTCTTCCCGGCCAAGAGCAGAACTTCACCTCGCTGCTCCACCGGTCCCCTCTGGGAGCCAACACAGACATTACGCTGCTCGAGGCCCAGGCCTTATTGCTGGGGAAGGGAGGCACTGGAGAACCAGAACCAGGACTGTGCGGGGCAGACTGTAAGACCACGATGCAGGAAAAAATTCGGTTTTCTAAAGTGACTCTGGTGCTCGGAAACACTACAGATTTTGTCTGTAGGGACCGCCAAAATCAGCACAAAATGATAATAAAATGAAATGAAAATTAAGATAATAAAAATTAACCTTAACCTTGAACTTGATTCATGACATCATTAAATTACTAGAACCTTAATATAAAACAAATTACACACTGCATTTAAATTAGCATGTAAAAATGTCACATAGAACTGCAAATGCAACCTTCCCACAAGTGTAGAGTTACAGAATGTATGCTGAAGGTAAATACATGAACACAAACTCTCACAAACACATACAAGCTCTCACGAGAGCTTTACACAAGACAGATCCTTTCCAGCCATAACCATGACGGACTCCATGAAGAGGACTCGCTCCCTATGTAGGGAAGGGCTCATTCTAAGGTAACGAAAACACAATGATTCTAGTTTCAGATGATTATACACTAATGAAAAAATAGTCATGAATTTCATATTCCGTTTTTGCTAATAGATCCCCTGAAATCCTACACATTGGACCTTTAAGGGGATGTGCAGCACTATACTATGATGCTACTTCTGCTTTTGCTCAACAGACAACAGTCAGTGTTCGCAAAGTCACTTGTCAGGAAAACGTGAACGGAGGTTGTTTTAAGTTGATGTTAAGTTAATGCTGCTGTTTTTCTGGTATCTCAAATCTAATAATGATTGCAATAAGAGTGAACAAGCTAATGATAATGATGATGGTAATGATGGTGACAGTCTCACTTGTTGTAGAGCACAATGTCGGGTCTCCAGATTTTGTTTGATGGAACTCTAATGAACTCAATCCCGTCGAACTCCGCCGGAATCCATCGCAGCTTGTAGTCATTCCAAATCTGAAAGCGAAGAAAAGAAAACATTGAGAGCGTGATGGGGAGCCAACCATCTGTTTTGTACTTTGCATTGTACACTGCAGACAGTATTAGTCACTGGAGACATTCCCCTTCATGAGGATATTTTGAAATGCATATTTACACTGGAGGCAGAACTTCCTTTGATGTTTTAGTGCAGCCGAATAAGGATCATGTTGCAAAAAAATCAAATGTTTATCGACAGAAACATGAGTGCTTTCTCACAGAAAATCAAGCAAACATGTATTTGTTTGATGCAGTTCCTCCTGGTAATAGAGCCACAATGCTTCAGTAAGCAAATAATAACACATCTGCAATACATCAGAATAAGGAGCAGCTCAGAGAGAAGGGGCGTTCATGAGTAAATAGCTCACTGACAGAACGCTGACTGCATTCACTTGCTATTCTGTCAACATACCTTCAGGTTACATTTCATGAGCCGTAGAGCCATTAGTCTTGGCTATTTGCACGTCATTCGAGATGAATTCATTCATTAGCAAGGCGGATTAATATCCAGTTATGACCTGGGAGCTGTTTAATTAACCACTTCATGCTACACTGGCTTTTTCATTTACCTTTCCGGGGAATTTACAATTTGATTGGCTGGAGATGTAATTCCTGATAGGTCGAGGTGTATGGCTTATTGTTTACAAAATATAAATTAATCTACATTTACTTTCTATGATCATGACAGCAATGAGAATAACATACAGTGAGTAATTTTTGTTAAATGTAACAACAATCAACAAAGTGACAGTGAGTTTTCACAAATGAATGGACTTAAACAGATTTTTGGTACAGACTCAGTTAGGGACTGTACAAAAATTATTGGGGAAGCGGAGCAAAAGGGCAGTATTATTATTAGTAGTAGAAGTGGTAGTAGTAGTAGTAGTAGTAGTAGTAGTAGTAGTAGTAGTAATATTAATATTAATATTATTATGGCATAATGAGGCAGAAATGCATAAAGAAATGTAAAAAGAAATGTGTAAAGAAATGTATACAGAAATAAATAAGTTTGGAGAAATAAATAAGGGGTGAAATTCAAAGGGAAATTGTGCAGGAATATATATATATCTATATAAATGCATAATTGAATACGAAATAATGAACAAATAAATAAATAATAAATGCAAAAATATAGAAATACATTTTAAATTCAATAAAAGAAATACATAAATAAATAAAAGGGAAAATGAATGAAGAGTAATTAAATAGGGAATTGATACAAGGATAAATAAATAAAGAAAAATTATCAATTCATGTCACATTTTATTTTAATTCAATTAATTCATGGATTAATGTTATTAATGTATTTCTAATATTATTTTTGCTACATTTAATGCCATATTTATTTATTTATTGAGTCATTTATTTATTGATTTATTTTAGATTTTGGCAGGTTCCGTCCTCCAAAATATTTTGCCTCTCTCAGTTATAAATAGTGAAACAAGTTGTACAAATACTATATAATTTATTACTTGACTCGAGAGCTTTTGTCTGAATCTCTGCTGAGAAATAGAGCAACAAACAAAGTGTTGATCCCAAGTGTCAACCTGAAATGCATACGCAATTAGATAAATTTAAAAAGCCAGCCTGCAAATTGACACTGTGTTGATTAAAACATATATAACAGATTTGAAATGGAACTTTAAAAGAATAAATAATAGTTGTTTATTTCCTGTATACTGATTTATTTTTATATATACATACATACATACATACATACATACATACATATTGCATTTTTTATTTATGTATATTGCCTTCTTATTAATTTAATTTAGGTAGAGATATTCATATTTTTATTTATCAAATTTCCTATCAACATTTAATTGTCTTATTTTAGTAATACAATTATGACCCTGCAATTCTTGAAAGAAATAAATGAAACATCAGGTTCAGCCCTCCTCCCCATCCCAGTAATTTTCATATAGTCCCTTAGCGTACATGATCAGTATTGACGGGCTTATGAGGGATAAAAGAAGAAGTAAAATGACAAAAAGACAGAAATAATAGACATGGATTACAAGAGGATACAGGATAAGGAGCAGAAATAGAAATATATCCAGATCCACAGAGTTCACATCATATAAAACAGCTGTCTGCAGTTGTACAGTATTTAGTACTGTTTGAAATTAAGTTTGCTTATGCCTTTCATAAAAGTAGTCAACGGAGCCTGAAGTGAACACATTTAGAAACACTGTATGCTGTTACAGAAGGAATCCCCTGCAGTGTTACTGCAGAACAGATGCAATAAATGCATCAAGGGGGGGCTTTCTAAAATGGCTAACACTGTAAACCCAATGGCTGCGATTCAAAGTCTTTATCAGTGACTGTGGTGTTGACACAGCTTCTCATTAGTGATGCCTTGTTATAAATAAACAGCTCAGCCATTACAAACAACAAATACGATCCGCCTTTACAGGCCTTTCAATGCATTTTAATTTGAGAGCTCAGAGATCACAGTATCATCGTATCCACCATTGAATTGCATCAGCATCCAACAGCTGTTCGGCCGCAATTAGTCACTGATTTAAAAAGGACAATTTCTATAATGCTTACTATAAACTGCAGCTTGAATTATACTCTTTTGTTTTTCCAAAGAGAAATACAGATTTAGTACAATGAAAAGGAAGGAGAAAAAAAAAAGAACTAAAGCGGTAGCAGGAAAGTAGCAGTTTGGAGGACAGAGACAAAATGTGTTATTTGGGAGAATAGCTGGCTGTGGGAGGTCAGGAGTTCAGGCTCCTTGGCTATAGATCTGCAGAGAGACAGAGCGTGACTGACCATAATGCTACCATTGATCACTAGCTGATTGCATTCAAATGTCTATCTGAGACATCCTTGTTTTCTTGTTCACTTGTCTCATCTTCTTTCTTTTTGACGTGTTTAACATTTCAGTGATGTATGACATCCACACACACACACACACACATGAACACAGCAGGAAGAGAAGCAGAGTGCGACATCTCATATTGATGTCTGCTTAGTATGTATAGGTATGTGATAACATACATGACCCCTCCTCAGTCTTCACTTACCTCTGTCTCTGTAGACCCCAAGATGGGGTCAGGTCACTGAAATAGTTAATAGATGTTGTGTGTGATGGATGTGGTGTGTGTGTGTGTGTGTGTGTATGTGAAGCTGACATGAAATAGGAGAGGCACTTCAGCAACGCGGTGAGTAAGCTACTCATATGCGTATATATGTCTATGAAGCAACTACCATTAGCATCAAGCTTCCTTCCCGATGACATCACACACGTCGTCGGTGGGGGACCGACATGTAGTCTGTCATGTCTCTCGGCCAAGTCACAACAAGAATTTATGACTCTAAATCACATTATTGATTGTGAATTACTCATGTTGTGGGGACATAAGTATGTTCACACAGTCACATTGTGGGGACTTGCCTTTCTTTTGGAGACAAAATGCACGTCCCCATAACGTCAATCATTATATATAATTAGAGTGAAGACATGGTTTAAGGTTAGGGAAAAGGTTAGGATTAGGCAAGTAGCAGTTATGGTTAGGGTAAAGGAAAGTCTTCAGGAAATGAATGTAAGTCAATGTAATGTCCTCTAAAGTGATGGAAACACAACATGTGTGTGTGTGTGGGTGTGGGCTTGTGTGTGTGTGAGTGTACTTACATGTCTGAGCCATAAATTTGTTTCCATGATCTGATTCACTTCATCCTGCAGAGACAAGAAGGAGAAGGAAGACGGGTTGTTAGCTACCAGAACGGTGTGTGTGTGTATCTGAGTGTATTGTACCTTTAAGATAATAGGGAAAAGGGAAAAAATTGAATAAATGCTAGTGAAGAAATAACATTCTAGTTATTACTTACTTAGTATTTTTACATCAAAGTCTAATAGCCATTTGTATCAGACACAAGAATTCAACCGTTTGATTGACAACAAAAAAAGAAATGGAATTTGTCCTCTAATCTTTGTCCTCTAGAGCTGGAGTTGATTGACTGAAAAGGTTGACTGTGAGTAAGTTAATAATAGATGGAGAGGTTACAGATGTCACTTCCTCTCCACCTCTCTCTGTGACCCTTATTCACTTTGATTTGCACTCCTGTGATTGGCAGAATTCCACATAAATCACAGACAGAAATGCATCAGCCACATACACTGTGAACAAGCATTTACGTGAAAATATGTGCACAGACACACATATATTGTTACACATCCACACACTCACCTTTAGATTAATCTCACCTTGCCGAGCAAGCCAATATAGCTACATATCAGTCCAGTCTGAAAAAGGCTCCTGCAGGCAATTTTCTCCTAATCTGAGGATTTCCATTCTGAGCTGAAAACCTATTTTCACCGGGGGATATGCAGCAACAACCCCAACCATCCCCCACCCGCATGAAACTTAACATCGCCAAAGTAAAACAGCAGCGTATAACAACAGTGTGGGACATTTTCGGAATCCGTGAAATTGAACAGACTAAATAAAGACTGTATTCACTTTCTGCTTTCGCTTCTCTTGTTCCGCAGCTTATCTGTTGCTTTTTCTGTATCAAAAGGTGGGAAATATGATCAAGATGCTCATTGGAAGACGGCTCTCAATTCACACAGACTCGTATATACTGTTGAGAGGACGTTATTAGTGAAACAACATGGTTATATTCACCTTTGCTCATACACGCTTATAAACGAGACATACAGAAAGGTATGAACCACACATTCTCACACCCAACTCGTCAGATATCGTCGCTTGGTCACTGCCCCTCGGCATCGGAGACCGACACAGGGGTACCCCTCTTGTGTTACTTTTGGATGGACCAGGGACAACGTGTCAATAAACACTCGTTACATGCATAGTGTCCTTTCAAAGTAAACTTCCGTTTTCACAGGAAGTTAGGTTTAGGCAACACAACCACTTAATTAGTGTTAGGCAACGGTCGTGATTGACATTAGCTTCACTGACTGGCGACTCATGTAACTCACGGGGCTGACGATACTAACAACTCACGTGAATAATGACTCACGTGACTCACGCGACTAACAATATTAACGACTCACGTGACTAACGACTCACGGGACTGACGATACTAACGACTCACGTGACTAACGACTCACGGGACTGACGATACTAACGACTCACGCGACTAACGACTCACGTGAATCACGGGACTGACGATACTAACGACTCACGTGACTAACGCCTCACAGGACTGACGATACTAACGATTCACGTGACTAATGACTTACAGGACTGACGATAGTACCGACTCATGTGACTAATAACTCACGTGACTCACAGGACTGACGATACTAACGACTCACGTGACTAACGACTCACGTGAATCACGGGACTGACGATACTAACGAGTCACGTGACTAACGACTCACATGCCTCACGGGACTGACAATATTTACGACTCTCAGGACTGACGATAGTAACGACTCATGTGACTAATAACTCACGTGACTCACAGGACTGATGATACTAATGACTCACGTGACTAACGACTTACAGGACTGACGATACTAATGACTCACGCAACTAACGACTCATGGGAATCACGGGACTGACGATACTAACGACTCACGTGACTTACCAGTCACGTGACTAACCACTCACGAGACTTACGGGACTGACGATACTAACAACTCATATGACTCACGTGACTCATGGGACTGACGATACTAACGACTCATGTGACTAACGACTCACGGGACTAATGACTCATGGGACTTACGATACCGGCGAGTCCCATGACGTCGGTTTCCGATGCCGAGGGGCGCTGCCCAATTTGTGGTATTTGACGAGTTGGGAGTGAGACCGTGTTGGTATTAAATGAATGTAGAAAGGTGCTTAAAACACCTTTGGCATCATGAGTCTTTACAAGCTTTGTGCACATGTTATGATTAGAATATCTACTGTGTGCGTGTTTGGGTGTAAAGCTTACAACTTTGACCAGCTGCGAGATGGAGACCTCGAACTCCACAGTGACGGGATCAGAGACATTCTCCACTGGTCTGATGAACTGGTTATATCTTCTGAACAGTTTCCTGAAGAGCCGGTCCTCTGCCTTGGATGAAAAGCAGTCTGGACAGACAGAAAGGGAGAAGGGAGCAACAAAGAGGAGAGAGGCAGACAGTGTGATCAGTGACTGGATGAGTGAATGTGAAGAAGAAGAAAGGAAGTGACTTAAAGAGAAAGAAGTGAAAAAAATGCAACAATTTCAGTAGAAATGTAATCGTCTCTAAGAAGTCATAGATTTTCAATCACAGAACTTTGAGAAAAATAGACATCAGTGTCTTCCAGTTTTGATGCAATGTCACATCATCAATAAGTCTTTTGAGTTGTAGATGAATCGTCTGTAAAGAAGTCTCTGAGGATTATAGCTCCTCTGCTTAGATCATCTGAGTTAAAAGTCTGCTTTGAACAAGTCTGTGACATGAGTTAACTTTTAGGGTGTTTCTTTGTGGGATTGGGCCGCTCACAGCATTGAAAACTGTCATGTAAGGAAGCACAAAGCATGTCCTCTCTGAGCGATACATGGGTAATCATATATAGTCTGTTTTCTAATTTCCTTTAGGATCATTGGTTCACTGCTTCATTTTATTTCAAACAGTCATTGTCATTACTGGAAACCGAGTTCATAAATTAATTGAGCACCACTGCAATTCATGTGCAGTAGGAGTATCACTTTAAAAGCCCCAAGAGTAATGCTGTCTGCTTATTTAGGTAGTGTTATGGGCAGGTGGTATATTACCATATCCAAGATATACTAGAATAGAGTTTTATTTAAGCTCAAATAAAAAAAAATCTAAATAGACATAAATCAGAGTGACTAGCATGTCTTCTTCTCTAGGTAGGTGCTGGCATCTGAGGGGATTCATCCTGTATGAGTGCACAATTTATTACCTAAATATAGGTTGGTTGGACTGCGGCTTAAGTGCTGTATACCTAACCAAAATATGAAGGGCCTTATTTACTAATTATCCAGGAAGGAGCCTAGAAGGCCTAAGGCACAACATCAGCATGTCTACCAAGTGAAAAATGCACGGTAAGCTATTTTAACTTAGTGCAGAGGAGTTGAAGACTGAAGCCTAAGGACAGGAGATGAAGTGTTGAAAGTTTTTTTTTTTTTCAGTGCAGGTGAGGAATCGAGTTGCGAGAGGAGCTGCTGGTTCTGTTAGTGTTTTCCCCCAATCTGTATTCCCATTTATTTTCCAATATCCTTAGCGTTACTGAAACATTGCACTCTCCCGGCTAATGTAACAATGGTATGGGTTTATGTTATCATGTGAGTCAGAACTGTAGCAAATTCAGAACACGTCGCATAGTTGCTAAATTTTTCCAAAATTGACCCTAAATCAAAGGTGAATTAATTTAAAGTAATCCTTAAGATGATCAAACTCCATTTTGTGATACTATTAATGGTCAGCCTTTTGTCACCAATAGCCATTCAGTATATTTACAGTCAGTAATTACCTCTTTATGTGTTAATTTTTCACTTTTAGTTGCAGTCATTCCCACCCCAGTTCAAATTACCTTCAGGGATTTACAGGAAACGGTGTTACTGTTTGAAATTTAATCTCATTGATATCAGCCTTTACTGTTCACTCACGTACAAGCTAGTCTCATACACTGTTCGTAGCTATAGGCCTACCTACGAAAAGTAATGCACTCTAATCCATGTATATCCCAAGAAATCAATTTGTGTGTAATCCATGTAATCGTGAACCAGGAAATATAAAGAGTGGCGAACGCCGCGTAGGGAGGAGGTCGGGGTGGATGGGTGGGACAAAAATACTGGACATTCACCAAGGAGATCAGCGTTCGTGTCCCGTGTGAAACCAGAAGTCAAAGTTGATTTTTTATCCACGTAAGTTAAGTACTTATGTTATACCACTATCAGAGTGATTTTAAGCCAAACCATGATCTTTTTCCAAACCTAAGTAGTTTTGTCCCAATCCTAACCAAGTCGATCTTTCCCTAAGCCTAACTTAGTAGTTTATTGCCAAAACTTAAGGAAGTTGTTTCCTGTGAAGACGGTAATTTATTTTGAAAAGACTGTATGCATGTAATGAGAAGAAATTGACACATGTTGCTGGACATTCGTAGGGAAATGAACGAAAAAGGTGGAATAACTTTTTCATAACATATCATACAACAGAGCTGTATTAAGTTACTGCTAATGCTAACCAAACATTTTCTGCTGCCGATGCTTCACATTAAAAGCATTATACATCCGCAGTTTGTGGTGTCCACAATCGTTAATAAAAAAATTAAAAAAATGCATTTATAATACAAGACACCGGTTATTTTCTGCAACGTTTTGATAGCGGGTCAAATATTATATGAAACAGTAATGAAACAAGAAAAAATAGCCGCAGCTGCGAACAAATTTACTGTGCTCTGCTGTTGTGTGGAGAACTACTCGTGCCGTGTGCAGTATGACATCAGATCATGGTTGCTCATTGTATGATGGAAAAAGTGCAATTATTGACTGACTTCTTTATTAAAACAACATGAGTTTGTTTGGCTGCACTGTGAACAGATACAGCAGTTGCTCTTCTGTTGTATTTCTGACAAAGCAGCGGGTCAAGGAGTGTTTGCTAAACCCAAAGTTCTGAGATCTGTAGTATTAAACCACACTTTCTGTTACCATGGTAACCTCAGATGTTGCCAAATCATCCGGGACTGAAATCTGTAGGATTATAACTTTAAATAAAACTCTCACTTTACCAGCTTTTGTTGGTCGTGTAAGCCACGAACGTTTTCAAAGTGAACCATATCAAAGCGACGAGTTGAAGGTTCCCCACACAGTTTGCTGCCTCGAAGCCAACTGAGTCACAACAACAAAAAACTGATGCCGTTTATAAAGGTGATCACCCGCTCCTCCTCCTTCAAGACACCCCAGTGCTCCTACTTCTCATGCGGAAACCCCGCTCGCTCCCCATTACCCTCTATAAATATCTTCTAGATCAATACCACATTCTTCTCTGCTGGGCAGCTCTCAAGGTTGTTGGATAGAGGAGAGGGTGCAGGAGACGGCTGGATTAGAGAGGAATCACGCAATTGTCGATTTTAGACTCTTTTAAGGGTGCTCAAGCATACCTAAATTTCATCTCAGCACCCCTAAAAAATAATTATGAAACCCTCTGAGACCTGTAGGATTGCCGGCGATCCCGGCCGACATTACTGTCTTTAAGAGGCTGTAGTGGGTTAGTCGTAAGGGAAGATATTGGTATCATATGAAACTAGAAAACTTAAGAAATCCATGTCATGGGAGGCTAAATAACACTTCAAATTTAGGCTAAATTTTGGTTAGGGAAAACTGGCAATTTTCAAAGGGGTCCCTTGACCTCTCATCTCAAGACATAAAGACATTTCCACCATAACTTCATGCAGAAAAGGCAGAAATTGGTGCATAAAAATTCACCAGAATGTAGGAAATTAAGTGTTTGTCCTGGGGGAGGACCCCAAGACCCCACACTTGATATGTGTCCCCCCCCCATTGTTGAAATGAAACCTATGCCCTTGACTGGACATGTCACATTGTCATTAGGGGCTGAGCCCCCTAAGATCTGATCCTAGAAAGACACAAAGAATTAGGGAGCTACAGGAGTCCTGAAATCCAGAAATGAGTTAGCATTTTAGCACTTCCGGCTCCCTCGTCTGGAAGTCAATGGGTTTTTTGAATGGCTTTTTAGTTAGATGCCTGAAATAAGGTCTGTGGTTAACACAAGCTTATGAGATTTTAACGTTTTGTTATATAAAATACATCAGTAAATATCCCACTCAGCCTTTATGTGTCTTAAAAAAGGTGGTTGCTAACAAGTGGCTAAATGAAAATACTAAACGTTATCACGACGACTCGTCCGCCTATACGGTCTCGTTGTGTATACTCACGTTTGTGCGACCGTGGTGTAGTTCGTTTATAGCCTAACGTTAGCTTTTTACTTTTGGCGATTGCATTTACGCTTCAAAAATCATAAAAGTGGTGTTCATTTGTGAAGATTATCTTACAGAACAGAACATGTAAGTATCAAACGTGTTTGCCACAGAGCTTATTTTCTGCAATAATCCAAAACCCAATGGAAGAATCCCATTGGCTTTTTGTCGAGGGAACCCAGGGTGATGCTAACTTCCTGGTTGGCTTACAAAAATACGTCATCCCTGGAGCAGCCTATACAGGCAGCAGTAAGACAAAGATGATGTCTTCTATTCAGAACTTTGCAGAACTTATGTCATCTCAAAAACACCAGCAGATATTGCCCTGAGGTACTGCTGTTGTTTCCCCCCAATCTGTTTTTAAATACTATCATTTGACTAAAACCAGCCAAACTGAATTTGGGATAGATGAGAGAAAAATATCTTAATTAAAATGGACTTTTTTGGAGAAGGCCTTGAAATCCAAATGACGAAACAGTGCTGACCCTATTACATCAAGATCCTTTCCTCAAAGGCAAGAGATAACCCTGTTCATGAAGACAACAATGACACCAGAAACGCAGCTGGTGCTGAACTACTGGTGACAGCCCTCTGGAGAGAACGACAAGAGGAATAAAAAAAAAACACCACGACAAAGAGAGGAGAGGAGAGGAGGCAGAGAGAGACTGAAAGCAAAGCCTTCTTAAAATGTCACTCAGAAGATTATGAGAATCCAGACTTCATAGCCTTCTGTCTGGTAGCTGCCTAGCATGTGCCAGCGCTATGCTAAATAGAGTTTAAAGGAAGCATGGTGCCAAACACTTGGCATATGATCCATGTTTGGCAAAAAAGGAAATATTTCAACACACAATGTTGACAGTAGTATTTTTGAACAAGAAATAAAATAGGATGGAAGAGAGGAAGGAAGGATGGAAGAAAGGTCATTTTAATTAGAGGATAAAAGAAAAGTACTACTTGTTGGCATAATTAAAAGGCAGAGCTTCTCTCACGTCCACTGACTAAACCAGCTCTTTGATCAGAACAGGACACACACACACACACACACACACATTTAACATGGTCAGATGCATTTCACGTTGAAAATCATAAAAGAACCAATTATGACAGAAAATGAACCACGTGTTCTACCCACTTTTATCTGAATTCGTCACATTTCCTCTCTCTCTCAGTGTTTCTAATTATTATCCTACCAATCTCACTCGCCAGTTTTGTCACGGTTAAGCAGGCAGGTGGACCTTAATGCAGAAGCAACAGGAACTGAACTGAAAAGTAACTATTTATTACAAGACCTTGGTTAAAGCTGGACTATAATTTAAAAAAAAAAGTTATATTTATAAAACTGTTATATATCCTGACAGTAGTGGATGAGACAGATAATCTGTGGGGGGGAAAAACTGTTCTTCTGCCTCCTCCTAGTGCTCCTAATGGTATCTGCAAGATTTCACAGACCAGAGGAAAACAACCAATCAGAGCCAAGCTGGAGCCTTGCCGTCTCTGAGCAGCTGTCAATCACTAAAAAACTCAGATCAAATGGTCAAACTAGGCAGCGCTGATCAAATATGAATTAATATTATGTTACTGTAATGCCTATTTCTCGCCTCAAATGTTTTTAGTGACATCTTGTAGTGTACCGTTTAGCTGTAAAATGAAAGAGTTTGTGACCCGGCAGCCATGTTGAGATCTATTGAGGAAATACCAAGCACCGCCCACCAGCTGGAGCAAACTTTCTCATTTTACAGCTAAACAGTACACTACAAGATGTTTCTGAAAACATTTGATAGAAATAGGCATTACAGTAACAGAATATTGATTCATATTTGATCAGCGCTGCCTAGTTTGACCGTTTGATTGGAGTTTGCGATTGATTGACAGCTGCCTCCATTGAATGAACAGCCAATAGGAACGTTCTGTCTCTGAAATAACCTGTGATTGGCCAAAGTCTCCCGTCACGAGGTATATATTTTAAAGCCTGAAAACAGAGCCATGAGGAGGTGTATAGAAGTCTAGTTTTCTCTCCGAACACTTGAATTATAATATGCTGAAAGGTTATTATGGAATTTTTGCCCAATGATGCCAAAAATATTCTGCCTACTGCTGGACTAAGTGGAATTCAGCCATCATTAATTTATTATTTACACTTGTCATTTTCCTGCGACTAAATATCAGAATGTCTTTTGTGACGATTGTGTTAATTTTGTGAAATGTCATTTAAAAATCTCCGGGTTTACATCTTTATTTAACAGAATTTTGATCAACTGTTGGGTCCGATGTGTCGTCCATATTTCATATTACCTGTGGCATACTGTATGTTAGCAAGCTAACGCTAGTTTTGTCAGGTGGTTCTGTTAGCTAAGCAACAGATACACCGGGAAGTTAAATATTTAGTAACAACTAATCTCGACGTAAGAACTTGTTTATATGGTGCAAGTTACCTGCTTTAATTTAGTGACGCGTAAATCTCCACTTACACACTTACTTCATAACTAGGATAAACTTTAAGAACGGCTGGTGCAACTGGCTCCTGATCAGCATCTGTCATTACTGTAAGTCATCTTATATATGGATTAGAAGTTTAGAGTCATATGGTTATAATTTTAGCAACTCATTTTGTACTATTTCTGTAATGTCAAGCATTTAGAAGCTGTGTCCTTCCAGTGTTTCCTTCCTGACCACTGCATAGACATAAATATGCTTATTGACTACCTGTGTCCCAACATAATGATAATTCAAACATAAGAAGCAGTCTGATATGTCTTTTGACATTACTGTATAGTGTTTAGTTGAGCTTATCTTTTCAATCGGACTCCTTTTTTAAAACAAAGTGCAGAAAAAAAATAAGCCAGCTGCAGCTTATGATAGAGTGAAGAAGAGGAGTTCGTGATTACGGTAAACTCAGGAGCATGTACAGTTACTCAAACGTACAGTATCAATTATTCAAATAGCAGTGCGGAATCTGTCAAAAAAACACTTAGAAAGCAAGTTAGTTAAAATATAGATCCCGTGAGATATTTAATGCACCCAAGACAAGAGGGTCGGAGGTCAACTTGCATACTGTAAAAAAAAATGAGGACTTTGATGAAGAGCGAGTGTGAGGAGAAGGAAGAGGGGGGAAAGGGGAGTGGGTGAAGGACAGATACAGAGTGATGGAGAAGAAGAGACGATTTTATGAGAGGATACTGTTAGAGAGCCATTTAGTCTTCATTCTCCCCTGAGCATGCAAATGCTTTTAAAGGAGAGTGAGAGAGAGAGAGAGAGAGAGAGAGAGAGAGAGAGAGAGAGGGAGGAAGAGAAAGACGGGGGTGAAAGAGAAAGTGTGTTTTTACTTTTACATCTCCACCATGCACAATGCTTGTATGGTAAACACTGTATGAAAGAGTAATGGCTTTGCGATAAGCTGAAATGCTCTGCTTGTGCTGTTTGTTTTCCTTTTGTGCCAATAAAGTGTGAGAGTTGAAATGAGCTGAAGTCAACTGACAGAGATTAAACGGGGGGGGGGGGAAGTAGAGAGATGGAGAGAGACGGCAGAAAAGACAGAGATAAAACTGAGTAAGATGAAGTGGAAAGCTGATGACAGCGAGAGAACCTGAGAGATTTGTGAGTGGGAAAGTGTGGAGACAGGTGCAAAGAGCCAGGGAAGATAGGATAGTGGAGCGGGGATAGGACTCTCCAGTAAATGGAACAGGAAAAGATGCGACGCCTATGACAGCAGAATGCTCTTCCTCATCGCAACTACACTCTGTCCAAACAACTTCCTTTCATTTTTTCTTTTCTTTCATTGTCTTTTTTTTCCCAGCAGATATAAGCACTAATATAGGTGTAATATGGTGCTATTAAAAGCCTCATGACATTCACAGAAGACCGCACACGTATCTGTGCGCTCACACATTTTTCACGCACAAAGAAAATTACATTTTTTTCCACGTTCGAAATGAGCAGATCAAAGAGGGAATCGCATATTTTTCCCTCAAGGCGCGTTCCCCAAAAGTGGGTTACATGAATTTGAATATGTGTACTGTAAGACCTTTGGAGTTCAATATCTCAACAGTGGCTTGCTCATTCATAAATGTACATTTTTGTGGTGATTGGGTGCAAATGAGACCCTGAGGTAGCCGTAGCCTTCTCTCTGACGGTTCAGGAAATGTCATCTTAACCTTGACAGAAGCCAGAACGAGAAAAATTGGGCGTTAACAATGTGTCTACTTTTGGATAGTAAACGTATAATGTTACACTAAATATGCCATTTAGAAAAGTGTTGAAAAAGTGAAACCTGTGTTGGCATGCATGTTCAAAACATTATTCAAACATTGTTTTTTGCTGTTGACTGACACCGGGTGTGTGTATTGTGGAAATGAAGAAGACCCTCCCAAACGTAATGCGTTCTGATAAACCGGTGAAATCGAATGATATGTTGGGTGTTCATGTAAACACCTTTGTGAAGCGAGTACTGCAGTGTGAGGTGTTCTCCACACATTTATCTGTGACTCAGTTTGTGTTTAGCCACGCCCCCTCTGCTCTGTGTTCTGCTCTATAAATGTTACTGTGATATAAGCCTTGTTACCACACAGCTACACACACACACACACATCACCACAGTTCACTGACCGGATCATCAGTCATGCATTCAAAACGCATTACGAGAGCAGCTTCTATTTGAAAACAAGGGACAGCATCATGAATATACCTACGGGCAGAGGTAACACATTAGTAGTAGCACATGTTGAAACCACCAGAGGCAACAGATATACTGTTTATATGCGTACATGCTGTTAAACCTTTGTGTGTTCATGTATTTTGAAGGCACTGGGGACCTATATGTGCATGTGCAGATGTGTATGGGGCTAAAATTGTAGCTTAAGGTATGGTCACATACTTTGTTCCCCCCAAAAAAGGATGTGATTTCACAGTTTTGATGTGGGTAATGGTTAATTGTATTCAGTCTGTCAGAGCAATATTACAGTTTATGGTCTGGTATGTGTAATGTTGCACTTTACATGGTGATAATACACCAGTTGAACTGTGGTTCCCAACCTATTTTCATCAAAGCTCCCCCCCCCAAACACACACACACACTTGTATCTAAGAAACCTCTAACAAAACCCTCAATTTGAATAAGGTGTTTCAGTGTATTAAATTCAAATCTGCTTTCTTTAATGAATATAACTTGTCAGCTAAACGGCAACAAATATGGATTGAAGCAGAATATTTCATTAGATAAACACATGTTGTGAATTATGGAAATGATTACATTTATCTTTTTCCAATAAATTTTGACTTTTGGACTTCACAACACTCTGGAGTTATTGGAAATGTTTGGATCACACATGTCAGAAACAATCCTACACAGCCATCTCTAAAATCTAATTCTACAAGTAGTATAATACTAATAATATTAGTGTAACCTAATCTTTGTCTGCAACTGTGCAGAAATACCAGGTATAAACAGAATGTGGCCTACTAAGTAGCAAAAATATATATATTTAAAAAAAAAAAAAAAAAAAAAACATTTTTATAGATTATCCAGTAAGTGTGTTATTATGATTTTAGCTATAAATTTGCAAATCAAATTTTGACAACGCAGAGCTGACGCATCCTTGCGCACCCCCTTTGATCTTTGGCTCCCCATTAGGGGGGCCGGACCCCAGGTTGGGAAGCACTGCCCAATAATGACTTCTCCAAACACAGTGCATCTACTGTTTTTACTGGCCAAATGTGCAAAATATGTTTATATACTACTCACTTGCTTTACCAAATGTGTTACAGAGGAAACATAATTGCTGCCCTGACTACATTCATTAGTAATGTTTCTTCTAAACCAAAAATTTGACTTCCCTATTGCACAGAGGTCATGGGAGGAGGATCTGTAAACCACTGACTAGGGTTAATGTCCAGCATGTTAGATTTAGGCTACTAAAAAAAACGTGGTTCAATTCTGCATTGATTTTTTTCAACATTTAATCAAGACTATGACCTTTCTTTAACATTAACCAGGTGCTTTGGTTGGCCTGAACATGACCAGAAAAACGTGAATCATGTTTTAGTTGCCACGAGTGGATACTGTAGGCAAAGACTAAAGATTTGAAATATGTAACATTTTGCACATAAGGTCAGTATTACCATTATATTCAATATAAATGCTTTCTCATTATGTTGATGTTGTGCTGTAACCTATAGTGACATTACATTTCTTACAAAATACATTTATTAATGCCAATTTGGGTTGTCATTTTGTGATTGTGTAAAAATATCTGTAAAAATAAGCAGTACATTTGTAAGTAGTGTTAAATTTGTGAACCTGTAAAGTGATCTGTATATATGTGCTCAGATTTGTGATTATGTAAAACATTTATAATTATATACTTAGATTTGGAAGTGGTCTCAGAGTACTTGAATTTATAACGATGTGAAACAATTGGTAAATGTGCACTGAGATTTGTAAATTTTACTCTGACTTTACTCAGGCATGAGAGTAAATGTTTGGAGGATATCAGCTACAGTTCAGCAAGCTCGCCTGCTAGCTGGCTAACATTAGCTACTGCAGCTGACCACCCAGTAAATACCAGTAACCTCAAGATGGTTCCACTTACTTCCCAGAAGGCCCTTTGTCTTTAGCAGTGTGTCTGAGTACACACTTACATGTGCAGACTGAGATTCGGGTTCACGACTTCCCACAAACATTTACACATGATTTAAAGTACAAACCTGGCTTCTGAAAATGCAGAGAACAAGAGAGTGAGAGAAACACACACACACACACACACACACACACACACACACACACACACACACACACACACACACACACACAAATAAACACACTCAGACACCTCCGAGCCAACAGGGTCATGCATGGAATGAAGTATGTGTGTGGAGCCTGATAAACCATAAATAAGCCTATCTGCCACCTTGCATAGATCAGATAGCTACTATTTGTGCCCTTGGAGCAAATGTTTATGTTCCTGCTTTGAAATGCCGCGGCATAATTACCGTCTCTGCAGCTCTTCCACAGAGTGGCTCCGGGTCACATTCAGGCTCTCCGCCTCAGCTGCGGTCAGTGATTAAGTCTGGGTGCATTTCAATAGTACCAAATCCCTCCTTCCTTCTCTCCTCCTTCCTTTCCTTCCTTCTTTCCTTCCTTCCTCCCCCTGCCTGTCCTCCTTCCTTCCATAAATCCTTTCTTCTCCCTCTATGCCTCTCATCCTTCCCTCCTTCCTTCCCCCCCTCCCCCTGCCTGTCCACCTTCCCCCCATTAATCTTTTCTTTCTCCCTATGTCCCTCTCTTCCTTCCTTCCTCTCCCTCCACTGCCTGTTCTCCTTCCTCCCATTAATCTTTTTTTACTCCCTCTATCCCTCTCTTCCTTCCCTCCTCCTTCCTTCCTTCTTTCCTTGCTCCCCCTGCCTGTCCTCCTTCCTCCCATTTATCTTGTCTTTCTCCCCCTGTCCCTTTCTTCCTTCCTTCCTTCCTTCCTTCATTCCTCCCTGTCTGTCCTCCTTCCTTCTATTAATCATTTCTTTTTCCCTCTATCCCTCTCATCTTTCCCTCCATCCTTTCCTTCCTTCCTTCCTTCATTCCTCCCCCCTCCCCTTACCTGTCCTCCTTCCTCCCTTTATTCTTGTCTTTCTCCCTCTGTCCCTCTCATCTCCCCCCCCCCTTCACAACATATCCTCACTCTAAAGCTCTAAAAATATACTTCTATCTTTTCACAAAGAAGCACAGAAGCAAACACAGTAATACAAAGTCAACACAACTTTTAATCATAGCATAATTGGGGGAAAACGAATTAAGGTTATCAGACCTTTCCAAAGACGCGCATGGCAATGAGAGAGGTTATTATCAAACGCCTGCAGACGGCCAATCTGCCCTGCCTGCCTGAAACCCGCCTATCTGCCCTCTGTCTGAATAATACAGTGTTGGCACAGGCCCTGTATAACCCTACACTCTCTCACCAAAACAGATCCGGTAAACAAATTCTAATCTGTTTTGGTTTCCTGAAATCACGACTCACGCCTCAAAACAAAATTTGCATTCATCAAAATTCATTTCCCGGATTCTTCCGCATTTCATGTTGTTGGCCTAGTTAACACGAAACCAAATCATGGACGAGGATTATGACACGATCATGTCGAGAGAAAGAGAGGAAAACATTTGAAATAACTTTGGACGCTTTAACGACTATTTTGTCATTTTAAAAACTGTAATGAAACTGAAAAAGTTAAGAGACTGATCGATGCTCTAATAGCTCTAATGGCTGCTGCACTACTTTGGCTTTTACGCACGGGACAGAAACTCCACTTGCTGACTTCTCACAGCTGAAAGATTAAGACAAAGTTATTGAAAAGCGTCTAATTGAACCGTCATGAAATCTCCAAGTTACTCCTGACGCGCAAACCTCACACCTTATCATCGCCTTCTGTTTTAAACCAACCGATCTCATATTCAAATCTACATTATTTGTACGCCGACCTGGGATAAATCACACTTACCTTGCGCCATCAAACCCACGAGAAGAAGCAGCAAACTCCATCTCGCCGCCGGCTGCATCTCTCCCCCCGTGTCGCTTGAGGATCCTCTTCACTTTTCTTCCTGGAGGAACTCTGTCGGTTCAATCGATGAGCGAAATAAAATAACGCGTAATGGCACGAAAACGTGGGTCTCTCCCCTGGTGCCGCCTGTCTCGCTCTGCCGGTGCGCTCCTTCCTGATCTGATCCGAACTTGCTTTCGTTCGTCCCTCCCCTATGAGCGCGAAGCTTCCCTCTGGCGCATCCATACGGACTCCACACGGGGAGGGAAGAGCCGCCCGAACACTTGCTCTGTAGGATGATAGGCGTCATTTGATTCCGTGGATGACTGGAAGAGAAAATGTATCTATAAACACATTAAACATCGAGGAATGTTTGGCGCTGGTGTCTAGTAACTAATTGCAAGTGTTGCACTCACCATGGTGTAGTTTTCTTTAGGTTTAAACAGAGCAATTGTCGTGTAAAATAGCTAACCCTCACTGGGGAACATTCAAATGCAGCTTAATTTGTGTGTGGCTGAGCCAGATAAGGGCAGTAATCACAGTAATGAAAAAAGAATAATTTCTGACTTAATAACATGTCAGTAGTCGGCAGTTGCTCCGCTTTTATACCCAGATCTCCAGCTGGTAAGTTTTGGTGTGATGCTAAATGTAGGACTGAAAGCCCCTGATGTAGCGACACCGTTGATTTCAGCACCGCGCCACTGAGTTTCGACGAGAGCTGTCCGCGGTGCTGAACTCAGCTGCGTACTTGACGTGCACTTATAGAGGGATGTTTCATATTGTTAGCATTTGGCACCAAGTTTTGTCGCATGAGACACGTAGATGTTGATTTTTTGAAACAAATGTCAGAGTACCCCGATGAGTTAAAGCACAATCTTTGCATCACTTCAGACTGTTTGCGTTGCTAAATCCAAGATTAGAGCGTTTAGCATGCTGTGTCTTTGCTCCGCCACTAAACTGCAGCACTGCGCTGTGCTGAGGAGGAAAGTTTAGCTGCTCCGAAACATCGTTTCTGTCTCATTGGGAAGCGCTGCTGGTATTATGGCTGTCTGCTCCCCAGGTGCCTCCAGATCGCGCTGATTATGTTTAATTTTAGCCCGCGATTTTCCACGCTTGGTTTGACGTCATCAAACAAAGTAATTAAGGGAGTAATGCTTAGCTGAGCTGAGCTGAACCGGCACTAAAACCTTCAATGGGTGGGTAGAATGTGAACGAGACACAACTGGGGGATGTGACCTGGAGAGAGAGAGAGAGAGAGAGAGAGAGAGAGAGACTGACACACACCCACGTGCATATTTCTGTTGACATGATGAATTGGAAATGGTAGTTTGGCTTCATGTGGTGAACTATTGTCTTGTCATCACAACTTAACAAGTTCTGTTTAACTTCATGAATTATTTCATTGTTCGATTTTGTTTTAATTGTTCTTACCAGCAGTGTCAGACGATCAGACAATAGGCCACTGGGCACAGACTCTACTACACTACTACAGACTGTGACTTTCAAAGGAGAGATGCTAATAATAGTCAGGTCAATCAGAGGTGTTGGGACTCCCTGAACCCTAGGGGTCCCTGGGCCTGTGCCCGGTAGGCCTGTTAAAGGCAGGGTTGGTAAAGAAAAAATTTAGAAACATTTTTTGTTATATTAGTTGAAATTCTCATTACATCCTGACAGCAATCAATAAATCAAACGCTCTGACAAAAAACAAAAAACAAAAAATATATATATATATATATATATATATATATATATGGTGTCTGTGGCTATTGCTGGACTGTAATAATTCTGTCCAATCATTTCATTTGGCCCGCTTATTTGCATGCACTCTGCACTCATTGCACGTCACCGGAGTCTCCCACAAGCTGCTAGCTAGTCTACATTTAGGGACTTTTAGAGCTAGTGCTGCTTTCATTGAAAAAGAGTTGGCAACACTTGGGATGTTTTTTTCGGTTGGATCATTTTTAAAAATCTAGTTTACTCTGTGCTAGTTTCTCAAGATCATCGACCCTGCCTTTAAGTATTCATCCATTCCTACTAGTTTATTTTTATTAGATCTTGAAAATGCAGTGTAGATGTTTCAGTATATTGAACTGTTTCGTTAAAGGAGCAGTGTGTAGGATTTAGTGGCATCTAGCGGTGAGGTTGCCGGTTGCAACCAACTGAATACCCGTCCTCTCACCTCTCCCTTTCCAGGCTTGTCGGTGGTGGCCTTCAGGTAACGTAAAAATGTGAAAGGCTCTCTCTAGAGCCAGTGTTTGGTTTGTCCGTTCTGGGCTACTGTAGAAACATGGCAGAGCAACATGGCGGACTCTGTGAGAGGGACCCGCTCCCTATGTAGATGTGAAGGGCTCATTCTAAGCTAACAAAAACACAGCAATTAGTTTCAGGTGATTATACACTAATGAAAACATAGTTATGAATATTATATTCCATTTCTGCCAATAAATCCCCCGAAATTCTACACACTGGACCTTTAAGTGACCTATTATCACTCAAAAAGAACCACAATTTCTTCAAATTGTGTTCTGTTGACGTGATTTTAATATACATCCCCTGATTAAGTATATTAAAAATCAACCCACACTAACGAATCACTGAGCCACAGTGCCACCCATCCAATACACCCATTATAATCATATTCAATTTAGTTTAATTTAATATCATCTGTTTAAATGAATTACCATGATAATGAAAACACTGCAGTATGAGACTGGATGTAACAATTACAACATTGCAATTAGGATATTTAAGTGAAACAGGGTGGTGTTTTGCCTCAGGTGAAACTCTACCATATGTGGCATGTGGGATATAAATATCCTGTGTGTGTATATAAGCATATGTAAGTGTGTGTACACATACACACACACATGTACACACACTTTATGTCAGTACCTCCTCTTCACCCCCGGGCCATATCACCCAGGACAAACACAAGCAACTTTCACAACAATGTCTGAGTGTTGTCACAACAATCAGTATCCCCTCATTTCAACACAAGCAAAACCATCAAAACATTGTGCATTTCTCCGTCGCTTCCTTATTTAAATATTGGAAGGAGTTTGCCGAGTCTAATCCCCGCAGACAAGCGGCGCATAAAAAGGACAGATGAAGAAAAACAGAATAAGCACGGCGGGGATAATGTGTTTTTGCTGTCGCTGGTATTGCCATCTGACGTGTGCTGAGCTCACAGTGTGGCGTCATGACACGCTTGTCTTCACCAGCCTTATTAGTGAAGCGGTTCAGAGGAGGAACTAGGTGAGAATCAATGTTTCTGCCAGGATTGTTTAGGGTGATGCACCGTGGCCTGTGCTGCTGCTCTGCCCCTGGGCGATGTTTAATTCATGTTTTCCGTAAAAGCTGGATGCACCGAGCCCAAAAGCCATTAGTGTCATCCTCTTTTCTCCCCGCCGCGTCATCTCTCCATTTGCACTTCCTCTGCTTTCAGTCGTCATCGCAGCAACACACCAACTTTCTTTATTATCAATCTCTGTCCTCCTTTCTGTGCTTTCCTTTTCCTCTCAGTCCTCTTGTTTTACTCGATTTTCCTTACTTGGCTGAAAACATTTCTTCCCTTCCATGCTCTCTGTCACCCTTCTCCTTTCACCTCACGTACCTCCAACATGCTTCCCCCATCTGCTCTCATTCATACAACGTACACCGGTGCCATCTTTCTGCCTCAAGTGCAACACAACATATAAAAATATCTATCTCCCTCGCCAGAACTTTTAGACCACCCTGAATTATTCACATCCACATATCTGCGCCACATCGCCTGACCCCGAGAGAAGTGCTTTTATTTTCAACCCTGCGTAATGAAATCTGGATGGCCTTTTTTATTCTCCCTGGCCTGATCGTCTCACCGAGGTGGGGTTTAATGGAGCGGAGGTGATCAGAGGCTTCTGGAATCTTCCAGGAGGCATTGAGGTGGATATCATGTCTTCCTTATATGGTGAGAAAAGAAATAAGAGTGGTGGTAGAGTAAAGAGGTCAGGGGTGCAGTATGGCCAGAGCAGAAGGCAGAGGTTCAGTGCTGCTGCATCCAGGAAATCACACCAGTCAGACTCACCAAACAATAATCTGTTCTACAAATGGCTGCACCCTGACAGAATGCATATCATAAGTGAAGTGCATCATTATAATATAACACATGCACTAAATCAACTGATCAAATGAGGTTATAAGCAGAAAATGTGATACAATTTTGACAGTTCTACTTCTAGTGCTAAAAGCGCCCCCCCCGAAAACATTTTCTTAGGTTCTGAAAACAAAAAGTAGGTCAGGATTATTGCATGTATCCCATAAGTGTGATGTCATAAAAACTTAGAGCTTTTAAAAAAGAAAAAATCAATACATCTTTCCCATCATTAGTGACTTGCACTTATGGCCCGGCATGTAGTCCATCTAGTCATTTCCTCCGCACTCTGCTTAGTTCTGTCTTGTCATAGATGTAGTAGAAAGTAATATTTTAGGAAAATATTCCAAGTTTGTTTAAAATGCTTTAATTCAAATTATTGTATGGTAAAATGCTCCACTGGAATCAATGAAAAAGGAGAAAGCTGTGTGTGTAATTGGGCATCTCCTAGATGTGAAGCGGACAGGCCACGGCTCCAATGTTTTGAATTTGGACTGCTGTTTCCCATTTTAAACACCAGCTGTCAGTGTTACATATTGTTCCTTTAACCCTCTGAGACCAACAATAGACCAGTTTTTGTCTTTTTTAGGGGGGTACAGGGGGTCTTTAGGGGGACAGTCAGCAGTATATGTCACATAGAAGTGGTGTACGTCATCTGAAAGCTGAGAGCCTGAAGATTAATTTGAAGTGCAACTCAGCACTGTGTTTCAATTTGTTCTAGTCTAGTAATCAGAAATAAACATGAATTAATTCATTGATTAAAACAAATTGTGAAAGTGTATAAGAGCTTAGAACATTATGATGGAAGTGTATGATGGTCCTCCCAATGCTCTATTATGTCTCATAAGTTGTTGCAGCAATTTTGGGGTTATTACACAGATTTGTTGCTAAATTTAACCATTTTTTACCACTCGAGAATTGATCAAAAATGATCAAAAATCCCTGCAAAATGCCACATTAAGACACCTGGACCTTGAGGAACACTATAGAAAAAACTTTTGACATTTGGAGATTTCTGCAAGAATTGCATTTTTCTGTGATTGGATGGTGAGCACTTCTGTTCTGGAAACTGCTCAGAAACCCCCTTATTGTCAATCTACCTAGGAAAGTCATCTATCCTCTTAATGCCCTAGGTCTCTAGTTTGTGGTTGTATAGTTTCATGAGGCTGTGATTATCCTAGAGGTCACCACAAGTCATTTTATACAGTGAGGTCAAGTTTCAAAAAATGGTCTCACTACAATGAAATGGCTACTATGGGGACTAACATCATCACACATATATACAATTGGGCTCAGTGTCTCACAAGAGTCTCAGCTTTCCAGTGATTCCCAATTTATGTAATTCAAATAATATATATATTTTATATATATATTATATATAATATTTAGGGACCCCAGTAAGCAGAAATATTCAAATACACCATTTTTAGAATAGGCGAAAATAACACATTTATACTGAATTAAAAAAACTGCATGTTTACACAGCGTAGCTTTAGTTCAGGCAGGCCACGAAGTCAAGCTCTGCTCATATCACAGCCCTATCAGCTTATAGCAGCTGATCTTAAGCCAGTCCAATCAGCTGATGCATCAGCTGATTCCCCTCTATGCATTCATTGTCAAATCTCATACAGGGTGCCCTATTTAAGCTGCTTCAGCCTTCCTACCCTTGCTGCTTCCTCTACAAGCTGCTCGCAACCCACCACCGCCTTTTAATACTGTGTCTGACTTAATCAATGTCATTTCTGTTGTCATTGATGCCGGCTCTGTTCTGCACCCAGGGGGTCTTTGCTGCTGCTCTCCCTGCCTTTGGCTTTCCATGTATGCACATGGAAGGGCAGGGAGGTGTGCTCTCCTTGCCTTATGCTTCCACGTAGGCGCGTGGATCCACGTAGGGGCGTGGTTGGGCAGGGAGGTCCCAGAGCAGAGCCATACCGCCAAATTTATATATTACTGCAAATGGAAATAAAGTTTTTCTTTGACTAAAGTGGTCCTGACTGAACTGCGTGTGATTAACATAAAGTGGGCATGTCTGTAAAGGGGAGACTCGTGGGTACCCATAGAACCTATTTTCATTCAGATATCTTGAGGTCAGAGGTCAAACGACCCCTGTGAAAATGGCCATGCCAGTTTTTCCTCGCCAAAATTTTGCCTAACTTTGGAGCATTACTGACCCTCCTTCCCGACAAGTTAGCATGATGGTTGGTACCAATGGATTCCTTGGGGTTTCTAGTTTCATATATATCTGAGCCTTCACTCTAGCTTTAAAACTGAAGTGCGGGTCTCAGGGGATAATTCATTCAATCACAAAATGGAATTGGGTGGCTGTAGCTCAAATGGTCGAGCAGTTTGGTCATTAATTGTAGAGGGAGAGGGGCAATCCCTGGCTTCTCCTGTCCCAAATGTTTGTGTATGGGGAACAAAACACAATATTAATGTAATAAATGGCTTAATTGCAGCCATTGAATCTAAAGTCTTGACCTGAGAGCAATCTTTTCGATTATGTTTTTTTACTCAAGCAATTTAAAAAAAATAAAATAATAGAAGTATTAAGCGAAGTGTATATACAGACCAAGAGAAGCAACCTCAGCACTTAAATAAATTATATCAACACATCTGGTTGTCAACATAAAATCACATGAGATCTGCCAACAGATGCAATCTTGTTCTTGAACGAAGGATTATCAGCTTAATGCACACACATGCAGATGCATGCAGGTGGAGGAGCACATACACACATCTACACAAACACATCTGATAATTTGTCTGATTAAGGAAAGCAATAATTTGATTGTCTCTGCTCACGCAGATCTATAGCTGTACGGTGTGAGTGTACTGTTGTGTAGCTTTTTACACACCGGGGGTGTGCAGTACACCTACATAGGGATGATTTACGTCAGCAGCAGGTATTTACACCGGAGCCAAAAGTGAACATGCACACAGAAACACACACACGCTGGTCTTGCAAAACTAATTTCCTCTGGGACGGTAAATATCATATGGTCTGGTGCATGTAGTCCCCATTGGGTTTAGCTTACGCTGACTATAACTGCACTAAATCAAATTGGGGACACCAATTTGTGCCCCAAATTATATATAAAAACTCCCAGATTACTAGTTTAAAGTCCTGAAATCTGTCCCCCATATGTGGCTCATGATAGTATTCGCACGCACACACTCACGGCCATGCAAATCACTGAGCTCCACAGGTCTCAGCGCGAGGAGATTGCGAGTCAGAGATTGTAAACTGATGGTTATGAATCTGAAATAAATGCGGCAGCTCACCAGTCTGGCAATACTTTGACTCTTACAGCTTGTGATAGCGAGGGAAGGAGTGTCTGACACTCGTATACGTACTCGAGCTACAGGCAAGAGGAATACTTAAACAAGCTCAAACCTCTGTTAGTACATCATAAGTGCTGTCTAAGAGCATCGCACTCATTACTGTCTGCAGAGCTGGATATCTTTTATTCATCGCTGTGGTGGCAGAAGGGGAAGGGGAGTATAATTAGAGACCAAATGTACTGTCAACACTGGGGATGTTTCTACATGGTTTGGATATCCGAAAGGAACTGAAAAGCCAAACTTAAAACTCAGCTGCCAAGATCAGTGCTGCGCGGACTGTGCAATATCTGAAAGGATAAGTCTTTTAAATATTCAAAGTTGTTCATAGGACAGAAAAGTCGTCTTGAATTTATTTCTCAGTGCTGAGTTTCTGTGCTGGTGTCCTTTCTGGTCATCTTCAGGCCGAACACACACACACACACACACAAACACACACACACACACACACGCAAGCAGACGCGCAGAGCCATCAAATATTGTGTGCTCCTGAAAATGGGTTATCCTGTGGGACTAGCTGACTTAAGCCATCATGCTTAGCAGGCGATATCTAGAAGAACCACAAAGACACAGTGAAAACTCAGAATGTAAAATACTGCAGGGTCATCAGGAAGTAGCCTATTGCTGCACTGGCATGACTTTATCTTGGCTGTTTCACACTGAAGGATATACAAAACTTCTCTAGTCCAAAATAATAATTGTATCAAAAATAAATTTCAATTCCTTACAGCGAGCGTGAATGCTGCGGTCAGTTGATTTGTAGTTCCATACTGGTAAGAGTGGTCAGTTGAAGCTGTTAGATTAATTCACTCAGCTCAGGTGGAGGCGCACAAACACACAGGAATCCACGCTGAAGGCTGGTATCTGGCGCACAGCCTCTCCCATGTTCTAAGCTATTTGGGCGTGTAGCGTGAAAAAGGACAGATAATTGGGTTTATCACTGGCGTATTTTTAGTTCCCATTTCTCCACATGCAATTTACAACAGACTGAAAAGGGGCGGGGGGAGTAAGGGAGTGGAAGAGCAGATATAGAGAGAGGAGGAGGAGGATAAGAAGGAGGGGAAGGAGAGGTTAATAAAGGGAATACAAAGAAGGAATGGGCCACGGAGATGCAGCCTGGCACGTGTCCAGGTTTGGTGGAGTGTGAGTGAAGGAGCAGTAGTGTTTCCGCCCTCGGGCACCAGTGCGGGTAGACGGAGCAGAACGAGCCCTCTGTATGACTGCAGGGGTGACTGACAAACCCTGCTTATTTAGGAGAGAAACCTTAGGAAACTTTAGCAACGCAGGGAGCCAGATTATCCACCATGATGCAGACCTCTGTTAACACTGGCAAACATCGCAGGGCATGAGAATATAAATCTGATGGTTGTTGTGTGGTTTGAGGCATCACGTCATGTTGATACGAAGAGAGTTAAAAGTGAGTGCTGGAGATTATTTCCATGGCGGAATTTCTATTAAGTGGTGGACTGGATGAGAACAAGAAAAGACAAGTATTATTCAGCCCAGTCGCACAGCAGTTTGTGAAATAGTCACAAAATGTATTTGTGAACCGGAAAGTATAGAGAGCAGCGAACGCTGCGTGGGAAGGAGGTCGGGTTGGATAGGTGGGTCAAAAAACACTGGATTTTCGCCCAGGAGACCGGTGTTCGTGTCCCGTTGAAACCACAAGTCAAAGTTGATTTGTTTCTCACGTAACTTCCGTACTTAAATTACGCCACTTCCGGAGTTATTTTAACCCAAACCGCGATCTTTTCCTAAAGCTAACGAAGTATTTTTTGTCACATAACTTCCGTACTTAAGTTACGTCACGTCCAGTGTTATTTTAACCCAAATCGCAATCTTTTCCTAAACTTAACTTTTGTTGCCTAAGCCTAACCAAGTCGATCTATTCCTAAACGTAACCAAGTAGTTTTATTTTGAAAAGATTGGAGCGGAAATTGACACGTGTGTCACGTGTTGCAGAAAATACGTTGTTGAAAGTCGTGCTGAGCGTCACGAAAATAAAGGGAAATTTGTGTCTATGTACATGAATCAAATTAAATTTCGTGACTACTTCACAGACTGCCGTGAGACTGTGTTGCATTATTTGACAATAGCATAAGTTGGATGCCTACATAACATAAGTTGATAACAACGGCTTTGCTTAAGATTATTGTTCAAGTTAAAATACTAGGGAATACTACGAATAGTTCGACATTTTGGGAAATACGCTTATTCACTTTCATGCCTATGAGAAGATCGATACCACTCTCAATGTTTGTCCGTTAAATATGAAGCTACAGTCAGGAGATGGTTAACTTAGCTTAGACTGGTAACGGGTAAAAACAGCTAGCAAAGGTAAGGTAACAAGATCTGTCTACCACCACCAATAAAGATCACTGATTAAAGCTGCAGTATGCAATATTGGCGCAAATATGATTTAAAAAAGTTATTTTTAGAAAAAAGCCGCTATATCATGTCAGTAGTACATGAAACAGGTAACCTGAAAAAAATCATGTTCCTCTGTGTCCTACTGTGTCCTCCGATGCTCCTAACGGCATCTGAAGGATTTCACTTACCGGAGGAAAACAAGGTCCGCTGTCCAGCTGCAGTCTATGAGAGCCAGCTGTCAATCAATCGCGAACTCTGACCAAATGGTCAAACTAGGCAGCCAGCGCTGATCAAATATGAATCAATATTCTGTTACTGTAATGCCTATTTCTCACCTCAAATGTTCTCAGAATCATCTTGTAGTGTACTGTTTAGCTGTAAAATGAGAAAGTTTGTGACGCGGCCGCCATTGTAAAATCTGTTGAAGGAAGCCAAGTTCTGGTCACATGACCGGAGCACAGCCAATAGGAACGCTCTCTCTCTCTGAAGTGACCTGTGACCTCTGACCTCTGTGACCTCTGCCGTCACGGGCTAGATTTTTCTAAAGCCTCAAAACAGAGACATGATGAGGTGCAGAAGTCTAGTTCTCTCTCAGACCACTTGAATTACAATATGCTGAAAGGTTATTATGGAATTTTTGCGAAATTATGCCAAAAAATTGTTGCCTACTGCCACTTTAACAGGTTTTATCTTGTTTGTTCAATCTGTACACAAATTGACATGTTGTTGTTTTACGAGAGGTTGCGTACCTTCAGACTGAGCCGGGCTAGTTGTTTCCCCACACTTTCACTCTTATGCTAAGGTAAGCTAACTGTCTCCAAGCTGTAGCTTCATATTCAACACACAGATATGAGTGGTAGCCTATCAACCTTCTCATCTCACTCATAACAAGAAGGCTAAAGCATATTCCTTAAACTATTCCTTTAAGGCAAATGAAACATTGAATCACATCCCAACTCGTCACATACCGCCGCTTTTTGGCGTCATTTTAGGTTAAGGCAACAAAACCATTTTGTTAGGTTTAGGAAAAAATTACATGGTTGGGCTTAAAACTACTACGTTTGTGCAGTGAAAATGAGACTGAACGTTGTGAACACGGGACACGAACAGCGGTCTCCTGGATGAAAGCCTTGTGTTTGTTGTGACTTGTGACTTTGGTGAATCCGAACTAACCAAAGTCACACAATAACACAAACAAACTAACCGACTGAATCGGTGGTAGACCAGCAATCCCCGTGTTCTGCAAGACAAACTTACTGTCTTTTTCAATGGAGTCTGGTTGCATTGGCGAGAGCATAAATAACGACTTCAATTCCCTGTCAGAAACATAGACTGTATAGCTGTCTAACGGCAAGGTAAATCAGTGAAAATATTGATTTTTTTAGGTGGGCCTTTCATTTAGGTGGCTAAAGTACAGTAAATTTTGTTGCCGGTACCGTCCACAGCAGTAAATTACTTCGGATCCGTGTGGTAACTCCTGTCTTTTTCTCCAAACTGGGGGCATGCGGACCGCCGTCTACTGTAGGTAATACACTGACTATGTATTAATACCTCATACAACCCCACTTAAAAACACCCAACCTATCCCTGTAAGCTGCCTGTATCCATTCATGACCCCTTCAGGTAATATTTGGCTTACCAGTGCTTTATTTTCCACAGAGCTAATCATTGGAATTTGAGAGGATTTTGGTGTTATTGTATGACAGCATACTGGATATTCACCGGGAGATATGGCCATTGAAAAAGTGGAAAATGCACTTCAGTCACCACAGCTACAAATGGACAAAAAGCTCAGTGCGTAGCCTACATGTGTGTGTTGGACAAAAACTGCTGATCTGAAAAGCTGGGTTCACTTAAATTAATGCTGCAGCAGAGATCAGATGGGCGAGGGGAAGGGGAAGGAGTGATGGAAAGAGATCAGTTAAAAAGCAGTGTCCTGGAAAAGTGCTGCTCTGTGAAAAACGGTGACACCATTCAGAAATCAGAGTCACAGTAGGAAGAGAAATGAATGCAGTGACTCAAGCTAGCTCATTGTTGTAGTTAGTTTGGCAATACTTAAAACTGCAATTGGTAACTTTGAGCAAATATGATAAAAAGTTATTTTTATAAAACTGTCATAAATCCTGACAGTAGTGCACGAGACAGTTTTCAGAATCATATTTCAGTGTACTGTTTAGCTTTACAGCTGCGTTAGAGAATCCTTGGCTCTGATTGGTTGTTTTCCCTCGGGCAAGTTGAAATCTTGCAGATGTTATTAGGAGCACCGGAGGACACAGAGGAACCTGATTTTTTTTCACAGATTATCTGTTTCATGCACTACTGTCAGGATACGTATATGAAAGT